>NJDD01002148.1:75787-87600 GCA_002245505.1 Calephelis nemesis
GAAGTGTATTTCATTGAAAAGGTTCATTATTTAATTTCGTTATTAGGCATTATATTTAATGAATGCAAGCTAAGACAATTTAATTAATATATGTATCATATTTACCGACTACCAGAGCGCTAAATATCACTTCTTAATATAAACATTTTATAATATTGAAATTAAAACATTTCAATGAACCCCCGACACACGGTCCATCCCTTCAAAAGTTATGATTCCACAGACAGACGCACACACTTACGCACATCTTACTTACAGTACCTCTCTTTTGATGTGCTTTAGATAAACTGCAAAAGTCACGAAACTAACTTTTAAACTATAATCCATCAGCCACATCACAATTTCTTTTGCCAGGTCTTTAAGTCCTCGTCATCAGAAAATATAAACAAATCAATTGAAGACTAATCTTAACGAGTACAAACTCGATAGGTTAAAAGTAGGCATTCCAGGGTTACGTCTCCTATCTTCGAGCTCCATCATCAGACCAGCTCAGTTGTATCAATATTCGGTAGTGTTCGAGTCTTTAGGACAAAAAATATAAATCAAACCCTTCACGACAGTAATGAACACGGAGAAAATTGTATGAGGCACGCGAGGATGTGGCGACTACAGGTCCACTACAACAGGACTACAGGTCACTTGGTACATCCTACACGATGTCGAATATAAGAAGACAGTAAACAACTGGACTAAGAAAAATTAATGTTATAGTTACAACATCACAATCAGGCGGAGATTGCCTACCAGGACGATACTATCCTCACGCGTTGACAAAACAATATGTCCCTTAAAATTTCAGCATTGTGAGAACGCGTTTTAAATGATCATCCCGTGATGCTGCTTCCTGCCCGTACTGGTGAACAACGAGACCTTTTTTTTAAATCTTACACATGTGTTAATTATAACATATGACAATCGCAGTCTTGCGCAAATTTAATTATTTTATTACGTTTCAAACTTTTAAGAGATAATGTAGACACGAGATCGATGTCAGAACTTTATTTTCATTATGATAATAAACTTATATTTAAATTGCCCAGTCACGTGCGACGCGGCTTATTCCGATGTTTCAATAACTCTCACGGCCGCACTCAGAGACGTAAATTAACATTATGTCAACATTTTTTAGTTGAAAGGCAATTGATGTCTCTAAATACCGCCGTCAGTCTATTAAACGCTCACACAAACCAGTCGCCGTAAGGCGGTCGGATTTGTTTTAAACGATAAAATGTCCCACAAGTACGAGGTAGCTGGCAGAGCGTAGGCCATAACATAAACAATAGTGCTGCGGCGTATTCCTGGGATAGTCTGTTTGGCAACGACCGCACAACTCGTAAGCTGACCAGCTATAAATGTCGGACATACCGGACACATCCCAAGCGTACACTTTCTTTGATGCGCTAATAATTATTACTGGGATTTCTTAGTCCTGGCAGAAAAAAACGAAACTCTGGTGCTATCGGTATTTTTTTCTCAAAGTATTTTTAAAAAGAATAATTTGTAAGACCAGTTCCAAAGTAAGTACTGATAATCTCTTCACTCTGCATCCACACCAGTTTAATGTATGAAATGTGGAAGACCTTTTAGTGTTTTTTGAACACGATGTCATGCTAGAAAAACTGTCACGAATATTAAAAGGCGAGGGTGGCGATAAGGAACAAATGCGTAAAATATTACGGTTAGCACGGTATCACACGTAGAAAAAATGACATGGCGTTAGTAACAAGTCTGTTAAATTAGATTTACGCGAACTGCCGTAAGTCACAGTCGCTGATGCAGTGTGTCACGTGCGCTCCTGGCGCCGACTTAGGGCTCGCCCTACCGTGAGTCAATTATTTTTAGTTGATGCCATACTATGTGACGTTTTGAACTTTTAAATCCCACCAAGTGCGCGGACAGAATTGACGTGCGAGACACGTGCCCCACCGCTACAGAGATCATGTACCGGTTCTCGTGTGCATCTGCTTTTGGGTTACGTTGACGCTTGATTTATTTGTACCTAACATATCGATTTGCTGGTAGTGAAAATAAAGTATTGTCTATGCACAGCATACATGTATGATAGAGGTATTTTCAGCAGGGTTGCAACCAACCCATGGATCCAAGTGGAGGGCAAAGTAAAATTATTTCGCTTGTACTTAGTAGCCCTGTCCTTGGAATTTTTTTCTAGAAGTCAAACTTCGCAATCATTTGTCCCAAACATTTTTACAACTACTGAATTATTCTGAAGCTCTAAACAACAAACGTGAAAATAGTGAATATGTATGGCAGCAATAAATCCTACGTGTATAAGATATTGTGAAGAGCTTTTCGGGAAAATAGTAGCAATTTGTGAAACTGTCATATAATGTAATAGTATTTTAGTCAGGGCAGATTATATAATCCGATACTGGATGCACCTAACAGTCAAACCAAAAATGTTTAAGAGCTAAGTATAAAATTATCCACTCAAACTCGTCAACTAGCACCACATCTGCAGCCACATCACCCGCTGCTAAAATGATGAATACTATGTGTAAAGAACGGTGGCGAAGGATGGCTAACATTAAAGAAGAAGTTGGAAAAATTCAAAATCATATTTTTTATTTCACTTTTTTCACGTCTGCGTCAAATTGACTTTAATAATATTTATATTTCTGGACAAGTTGCACAAATTGAATCAAACCCCAAAGTAAGCTAATTATATTCTTAAGTTATGGGTGTTAAGTCAATGATTCTGATTCATATTATACATACAAAATCTCCCCTCTTTCTCTGTGTGTGTGCGTGTGTGTTAAAACCATTTTCAAACTAAAAAAAATAATCTCTGTCCCGGGTTGGATACCCGAGGCGGACAACAAAAAGGAGCTAAGGTTTTTCATTGTAAACAAAAATGAAGTTTGGTAGACAGGGTTAAACTTTAACGCACTTTATTTTTTTTCGTAACAAGTAAATAAGTAATTTGATTCAAATAAAATAAATATATCGTAAATAATTAATTTCTATAAATGTTAAACATTTGCATAATACAGTGCAGTAAAACATATTAGCTACAACATTTTTAGCCTTAATATACATGAATAGTTTTAATTCAATTTCCTTTCTTTAAATATTGTCGAACAATTATTAGTTTATATTTCCATTCATCTTCCTGGCCCATTCTCGACAACAAATCAAACAACTAGACATAATTGCCGCTACTAGCTGTTTTATGTGCATAAACCCAAGATGACAGCAATAGTGTACTTAGTTGTCGAATGCGTGGTGTAGTAGGTTACTACATATTTAAATTATGCGCTTCGGCTTTACACTTTTTACTCATTTTACACTATACATTTTTACTAGCGGCCCGCCCCGGCTTCGCACGGGTATAGAACACACATATAAACCTTCCTCTTCAATTACCTTATCTATTAAAAAAACGTTGCGTAGTTTTAAAGATTTAGCATACAAAGAGACATAGGGACAGAGGAAGCGACTTTGTTTTATACTAGGTATGTAGTGATTTTTTAATTGGCTGACGTAATCTAAATTTAAGCGAAATGATTAATTTTGTAATTACAATTCTAGAATCAGAATCAGAAATATATTTCTTCATTTTAACCATACAAGTGGTATTTGTGTGCGTCGACATTTTTTTTAAACTACCACCGGATCGGAACGCGGCCATACACCGAGAAGATCCGGCGAAAGAAACTTAGCGGGCTTGTCTTTTTTCAATAATAATAATAATTACAATATAAACTAGATTAAAATTATAAATGACAATCTTACTTTGACTTAAATAAAAGGTACAACAAATCACCTTACAAATTGCAGTGAGAGATTGATATCTCTATCCCCAAGCATGTTCATCTTCTAAATATTCTGAGACCGTATAATAGCCTTTTTGACATAATTTTGCTTTGATACATTTTTTAAACTTATTTATAGGTAGATCTCTAATACCAATGGGCAGCTTATTGTAAGAAAAAAGAAAAGAAAATATATTTATTTGCGGAATATGTGTGTTGAAGTTGTTACAAAATTATTTAAGCTTTCCAACATATTCTACCACATTGTGGTGTGCAAATATTTAAATATTTTTAAAAACTAATTATTTAGTTATATACACAATGTTTAAATATTCATTCAACAAATAGTTTTACTCCTATTACAATTTGAATTATAACTTACAATTTTAAAATGTTAATAATTTTAACCCTGTCTACCGTAAACTACCACCGTTTCCAAACCTAGCCAGAAGAAACGGCGAAACAAACTCCCCGGCAGCCGGCAGCAGTATATCGTGTAGAAACGTGGGTACGTTACATTGACCCAAAAAGGATTTACTAATTTTATAGAGCCCGTCTCTATAAAAAAATTTTGTGGCTAGATTATTTTTATTCCTCGTATTAATATCGTTAACATCACATTTTTTTGTAAACATACATAATTTTTTTTAACATACATTAAGTTCTCATAAATATATTGAAAACTGAAGGTTAAAAAAAATATTTCTTTGAATTTTTCTCGGAGGGAATCCTTTACTTTAAGATTATAAATAGCTCTATATATCTTTAAAATATATTCGGTTTTCTGAAGCTTGACGAATATAGCCGAAGCGCATAATCTAAATAGTACTTGAGATTGATATCTGTACCTGCCTATGTTGTGTGGCGTCAGTCAGTCACACCCTCTGGAATCCCCCCCTATCATAAGAACAACCGTTTTTGGTGCTAATCCACCTGCACCATGTATTTGGTAAATACATGCATTTACATGATATTGTTGTTGAAAAATTTGGATTATGTTTGGTGTATGTGATTCAAAGTTAAAATAAAGAAAAATAAATAAATTGTTAGTAAGTGTAACAAGACAAATATGAATTTTGTGTGTTTACCGGCAGGCATGTAGTTGTGCAATTAGTTCTTTGTTATTTTTTGTGCTGTACTCGCAACAACCGTTGATAAGCCTGATCAATGTAATATATACTGGGCAAAGGCCACTGAGCGGGCTGCCAAAATGATGAAATACCGTGCCGTCAAAAGCTCGATGGCCATTCACTACGGACTACGATCAGCTGCGACGTGTCAAGGATGGTGACGGTAAATAGCTGGCGTCGGTATACCGGCCAGGAAGTATCCGGTGACTCACGAGCCATTTATAATATAAATTGATAATGAGCTGAGAGATTAAATGAGTTTCTTTAATGTATTATTGCCACTAAATCGAAAGTCTAACAGCAAATAGGTAATACTATTAACTCTACGTATACGGATGTAATAATGCCCGTTTGCCAAACAAGAGGAAACTATACCAGTTCCGTTTTATGCCCTTTTATTTGAGTACCTTCTCAAGTGGAAAACGTTTTACAAATAAATCTTTCGGCGCGAGAGGCATAATTCGTACACTTTAATGTCTTCCTAAAGTGTCACAAACAAGGTTCGTCGACAAAAGGCACACCGGAAACAAACATATTGTTCTCCGGATCTTATCCGCAATCACGAGTCTAAAGACACATTGACGGCGTGTTTGTGTCTGACGTCAAGGTTAGCTGGCCAAACCGTGAGATAGTCTGAGCTCAACTTTTATTACACATCTTTTAACATGGTGTAATTTTTTTATGGGCAGTCGCTGAACCAAGGTACAGTCAGGACTAAGGCTAGGGTTAGATTCTGATTACTTTCTTGACTTAGACCATACCGCACCTAAAAGTGAGGAATCACCTGAAACGATTGTCGAAAAACGATTTAATTGAAGTCTATCACAGATTGTTATTCAAAGCACTGTATAGTAAACAATATTAAAAAAAACCACACGCAGTGTATCGTTTGCAATGTTAATTATTGTTATTATCAATACACAGCCACCCTGATTGTCATCATTTTGTATACCATCCAAATCTGACAGCAAGAGACGACCACCGCAGGTACGGGCGGATGGTGTTGCCGTTGAATCGACTTTTAATTTTAAGCTAACATACGTAAGTTTACCGATCACATGCAGCGGCTATGAAGATGAAAGCGCGGGTCGCATCCCCAACAAATATCGGCGTTTAAGTGACGAATATTACCCAGTGAACTTAATTTACCACAAAACCGTCTTCCGAAACTGACGAACACTGACATAGTAGTGGCAGAAATAAACAAGGGTGTGGTGAAGACATTTTGTTTCAGGTGTAGGCTATATTTTTGCAATGCAACAGAAACGTAACAGCTGAAACCTTTTAGACTGATTACATTAATCGGTAGGTACATAACTTGCACTTAATACTTTTATTCGACTTATGTCGGGACACAGATAAAAAATATAAATAATGTCGTGTTCAAACTAATCTGACAGCACCATAACTAATTTTTGTCTGTATTTATTACTTGCGTCAAAGCAGCAGAATTACCAGCAATGAATATTTGCGCAATCAGACCAGACCAACTTAGTCCTTTAAAATCTCGACTATATAACATATAAAATATGTAGATAAATTAGTACACTTTTATATAGCACACTAAAACAAAAAAAAGAATAGTTTATAATTTTAATTAAGTTTTTTTAACTTTTTAATCTTAAGGTTGTACACTGTCTACCTATCGCTTTTTATTTTGTATCGTTTTTCTCTATCTTAGGTTATCTGTAAAATATCTCTTGTAAGAGATAAGCTCGCCTTTTGTACAATATTAATATTTGTATTTTCTCACTGTCAACTCTATATTACGTGTGCAATAAAGTGTAAAATAAATAAATAAAAAAACTGGTAATAAAAACATTTAAACATCTACAAAGGCCACCGCCCACCACCGACGTTATTTAATCAACATAAATAATATTAGCTCGAAGGTATTGGAATTTAGATCCAAACGTCACCACCAATATCCTGCACCATTCGATTTAATATTGTTTTGATCATCACAAGATTACATCATTCGAAAAACTCTGCCACGCTTTTTAGATCATGGCAACATTTTAGAAAAAATGGTATTCATTAAAAGTACACTAATGCTTGCCCTATTGAAAAGTGCCATTTTTCCCAAATAATAGATTTCTACTCTATAATCCAAATCTAAGGAAGCGCAAAACCGATATGACAAAAAGACAGTAAATAGATATTACATATAAAGTGGAGAGGCCAGAGTAGTCCCCGGACACTGGTAGGTATAAAAAGACAATTACAAATGGTAATTATCTCGCGGTACCGGCGACACTCCGCCAGCGCCGCGTTTCGATGGACGACCTTTGTTTAATGTCCGCCGGCCACTACCTGCTCCTGGGCATGACAAATGTAATAACTATGCGAGTCATTTCTAATGGTATGAAATAGGTATCTTTATATTCTGTACCAAGTTTCCGCACTCTTATAATAAATTGCGCTCGCTGTGTTTGTAATTTTATATATAAGCTGTTTCCTTGCTCTTTCGAATGCCTGTGTCTCACATCATACCCTTTAATCTACGTAAATAATTTATTTGCCTTCGTCTTAGCAACATGCGGAAACGGATAAAACGGTTTCACTATTATTTGTATGTTAATCATTGTCGGGTGAAGGTTTTCATAAAATAAAAACAAAATAATTCAAAATGAATACTTAGGACTGGACAACGTCTACCGTGACAGCCAATTACATAAGAAAGTCTTGTCGCTACCTATACCTGTAACAGTAACTTCAGTGCTTAAGATTGATTGATAACAATAATTAGGATGCTGCGACTACGTAGCTGTAGGAATGGCACATGTATCCCTAGATATCACCCAGGGCTATTTGGCGCCGAACTTAGCGCTTAAGTTACAGCATAGAAATACTCCCCCCTCTTACGAGCTTCCTAGCACCTAAATAGGCCTGCCAGTGCCGAAGCTTTAAAGGTAGCTTAATAACCTTTAGATATAGATATATATTTATGACATTGGAAGGCAAACAAGCAGACGCATTTTCTGATGGTAAGAAATTCCCGCCGCCTAGAAACACCAAAGGTGGTAATAGTGCGTTGCCAACCAGAGGCCGGGATATTAGGCCTCGAGTTTACCGGCTACCTTATCCTCCGAACCGGAACACGTCATTACGTCATGACGTTATGGCGGCAGGAATAGGTAAGGCGGTGGTACCAATCTGGGTGAGTCGCTGCGAAACTCTACCACCTAGTCAGATATCACGGTGTTAGTGACGGCAAGCCTATGCTCGCCTTTCACGATATATAGTAATTATTAAAAAAAAACACTAACCTTTTGGCACGCCGAAGAGCCAGGAACTGTGTCTTGACACGTCAGAATTTTTCTTGACTAAAAGGCTATCAGTTTCTACTATACTTGTCTGCCGACTTCGATTGGGCAGAGGAGTTTTGACCTTCTTCTTGCCTTTCTTTAACGTTCCACTATGAGACTTCCTTAGCGTATTCACTTTAACACTTTTCCCTCTAACTTTACTTTTACTTCTAGAAGTTTGTCTACTTAATCTTCGCCTATGTTCTCCAACTACCCTTGGCGGTGGGACTGCAGCATCCGAATCAGATTCATCAACAAACTCTAGAGCAAACGTTTTTTCTTGTTTCAAAAACGCAGAAGTTATATCTATCATTTCTTTTGGATTAATATTCATGTTAACATCCTCTATCACCGCTTCAACGGTATTTTTTGAAGGTGGTGGAACCTTCTTTCGTCTTAAGAAGTTAAGGGCGCTCACAGAAGAACCTTTGCTAGTTTTTCTTTTTGGTGCCTCATCACTACTGCCCTTCTTTTCCTCACTATTTTTTTCTTTCTTACTATTCTTCCTTATTTGATTTAACTTTATATTAGATCCATGTACGGAATCTTTATCGTCTTCACTCCATAGGCTCTCCCTTGACTTTTTCTTATCACAATTTTTGTCTATATCCTTCCTTGTGTAATCAAACCATTCATCGCCAAAACTTTTGACAACTTCTAAAGGGTTCGATAAAGACATAGCCTTTCTGTGTCCTTTTTTAATTTTTGTGTCACTTTCTTCATCCGTAACAGCTAGTTTGAGAGATTCCTTGCTAAGCGTTGGTGTTTTGCCGAGTCTCGGGAGCGCATCGTCGCTTACCGATATTGTGTCGCTGTGGCCGTCCGCTGACTCGTACAGAGATTCATCGCTTTCATCGCGTCGTTCTAGAAATCATATTTTGTTTTAAACACTAACTCTGTAATTTATAAGTTTTCTTTGCCAATTTCAATTTTTTTTTTCAATAATAAACTAAAAAAAGAACAATAAAATACTATTTACAAATTCATTTAGAAAGGTAAAGCTGTTCAGATTTTAAAGCACATATTACTTATAGACATAAAATCATCACCTATTTGTATGATAGCAAACTTGTAATAAGAAAAATAATATAAGATTTTCACGAATGAATAAGTTTTTAAAACCGAAAGTAAGTAACATGAAAGTGTAAAATATAACGCAAGTCATTTCACGTGCTAGTATACTTATCTACCGAAAAAATATATAATTCATATCAGTTTATCTGTTTTGTAATTACAAGAAAATCCGCCGCAAAAAGGAAAAAATCAAGAGCTTCGATAGTCAACATTCTTAGTCATCTACTATGAAAATAAAAAATTACATAGTACCTAGTCATAGTAGAGTTTGATATTTTTTTTAGTTCAAAGTTATGAGACAACCCAATAACCGCTCGACTCGACAGTAGAGTCTCAGCCTACATTACATTATGTACCTAAAAAAAATTAGAAGATCCAAAAATTGTGGCTCTCAAGCTCTCATGTAGAATCAATAATTAGCATAAATTGCTTTAATACTAATTTTAAATCGAAAAAAATCAGTTTATGCGCGCATTAAGAGAAAACTTTTACCTAAATTAGTTCTCATTGCGGTTTTTACTATTTCAAGGCTAGAAGAAGAACTTAAAATTAAAGCAGTGTTACGTTTGCCAATCCGTAGCAAAAGGTATCTTACAATTTGTGCGAATAAAGACGCGCGAGCTGGCTAGTTGCTTATTGTGTAACTACTAAAGCATCTCCAAACAAGTCACAATGCTTAATAATAACACCTTAAATAACCAAATAACACACATGTTTTGTGAAGGTCCGCGAAAGACAATAAGGTGGTCTCGACAGCGCCAGCTTTTACAAGGAATCGGTCATCATGGACGTTCTGTATTATAGTTTGTAGCAGTCGTAAAGAAATAGTTCGGATTAAGAAACCTCGAAAAGTATAACTAACAGAAATAAAACAGTCAAAAATTTTCAGTAAATAGACAAAAAATATCAACAAAACAACTTGGGATTTCGTTCAGATCCAAAATTTTTAACATTGGTATAATATTTCAATTAAATTACAATTTGTTTCTTAATACATAAAGGTACTGCAAAAAAATATTCTCATTTCATTATTGCATCTTCTAGGTAAACGAAAAATAGACACAATGACGAAAACCACGAGTCAGATCTTTTAACAAAATGTAAATGTGACCACCTGAAATTGTGACCGATCATTCCCAAAAAAGGATTATTAAAACCCATTCATGGTCAGAGTAATGTGTAACAAACAAACCCAAGGGTCGGTCAAAAACGATAAACAACACAGGATATAATATGACAGTAATATTATTTCCATGTATCAAACGATCATTATTGGCATTTGAAGGAATGAAATGAATGGCTGACCGGAGCGGTGGGGAAATATATCAATACTCATACATCCGACCAAAAGTTAAATGTTTTTATGACGACAAGTGACGATGGTGTCGAATAACAAATAATGTGACCTGTCCACTTTACACGGTAACCATATAACAAGAGCGCGAAACAAAATATATTAACCCAGTTATTGAGCAACCTGTTTATTTACAAATGATTACTAGCTGACCTGACCTTAATGGTTACCGTCCCACAATATTGACAGATTGACATTTACTGCAGGTACACACACACGTATTATTTAGCTAAACGCGAAGAAGAGTAAAAGTCTCCTAAGTCGTAGGCCAGATCGTAACAAACATCTGTTGATGACGTTTGATACGATGAGCCCCAAACACGATAGAAGAGTTTTAGTAGTTTCAAGAGTTCCTGTAGCCACCTTCCGGTTACTCGTAGCATTATCGTTTGGTTTAAACATGCACGAGAACTTTCAGCTCAGCTGGTTACCGGCGAATAACGGTCAAATTCAATTTGCAAGATTCCACAAGACATGAATAAAAATATTTGCTTTAACGCAGATCAAACTAGATTCGAATCGCGAAGTGCCGGATAAAGTCAATCGAAGTTCTGTCCTGCCTGCCTGACTGCCAGGACTTGCAGTCACAACCGGCGCGAGAAGTCACGCGCATGCGATAGTTACAACTTGGGCGGGAATGTATTTTACTAGTCATCTAATTAACGTGCCATCAAATTTATCAGTAAAAAAATTAGGTCAATGACCCGAATACTAATGGACAGGCAGCATGCAATAGTGGCACCGACAGTGGAGACCAAAAAGTTTCGGATTACATAATGTTATTAAGTACATTATATTTGTTTACTAATAATTCAAGTTTAGAACTCTGGAAGAACTTGGGATGATTCTGTTAGAAGGATAAGCTGAAATAAGTTTTCGTGTTTTAACCAAATATTGTGACTGGCTTAAAGTTCCGGTCGCGTAATCCTATCAAATAAACGCTCGTACTATAATCGTGTAATCTGTGCAACCACAACAGACAGACCAGACTACAGGTGTTGTTAGAACGGAGATAAGCGATGTTGTAACTTTATCACATGTAAATAATCTCTGAGGCAAGCCGTTACGCAACATTGGCAGATTAAGATAATAGGAATTTCTGAATGATAAAATCAAGAAAACAAAAAAAATGTAAATGTAATTTCAAAATTTACTTATCAATGATTATTAGGGA
>NJDD01002148.1:88106-98408 GCA_002245505.1 Calephelis nemesis
GCTTAAAGTTCCGGTCGCGTAATCCTATCAAATAAACGCTCGTACTATAATCGTGTAATCTGTGCAACCACAACAGACAGACCAGACTACAGGTGTTGTTAGTACGGAGATAAGCGATGTTGTAACTTTATCACATGTAAATAATCTCTGAGGCAAGCCGTTAGGCAACATTGGCAGATTAAGATGATAGGAATTTCTGAATGATAAAATCAAGCATATTAAATTTCAAAATTTACTTATCAATGATTATTAGGGATAATGAATACATTATAATATTAGAAACAAGTAGCCTGGGCCGAGAGCGGTACATAGTACAACGTTACCCGTGTATCATATTACAATATTCTGAAAAAAAAAACAGTTTCATAATATTAAGTTGCTCTAAGCATAAAATTTAAAAAGCACCGGTCCTAGTTCCTAAAGCGAATGGCACAATATGTGTGGACTTGAACCAGTGACCTTCTGATATCGAGGCGAATCCTACGAGGTAAATAGTCAGTGTAACTGGTGGCGACCGGAAAATATCCAACACCGGCGAACATGTCACGGCTAAATATAGCCGTTATCTTAGTGTTGTGACACGAGCGAGTGACATTGGCGGTGCCCAGCGCGGGACGGACGCCGAATTAAAGGTTCGTTGAAGCCGAACCATTTAGCTCACGACCCCAAGTGAAGGTACGTTTGTAATGTGGGAGATAGCATACCAATCATTTTTGGGAAAAAATGTGAAAAACATTAAACAAACAAATTATATCTTACTCCAAAAGTAAGACAACTGATACGTTTGTTTTATGGGTGTTAATTAACGATACTTATATATACCGAGATACTTAAATATACTCCTGGATCCAGAAATAGAGCCATCCAGATGTTCATCAAACGAATGCCTGTACCAGCCAGAAATAAAACCCTATAGATGTGTATGGTACAAAAGGTGTTTTGAGAGCACTGAAGAAAATTTGGTGCCACAGTGGTGTCAAATGAGGTTGAAAATTAATGTTGGTGTAAAATACCAACACACCCTGTGTTTTCGTTGTTTCGTCATCGTTGTGAAAATAATGGCAAATTCAATATTCACAAAACGGATACACAATGTGAGCGTGGACGGCTGCAGGTACCCGGGTGGACCAGGGTTCGCACTTCACGATTCTACGGGGGTGTCAAGAGTCCCAGAAAATGGAGCTTCTGTATGAAAAAGTAATGGATGTGACAGAGCTAGATATGTGTGCAGAAATGGTGACACTTAGCACACAACACACCCCGCCTGTCACGTCACGGACTCCAGGTCTAGACCTGTGGAGTTTTATTATTATAACAATTTTTGAAACTTCTTAAATTTAGACAACAAATTACAAATCTTATTTCAACGTTATTGTATGGAAGTGAGAGTTGGGTATGTCAGATAGATCATGAAAGTAGGATAAATGCAGTCGAAATGAGAGCACTACGGAAAATCTGTGGTGTAACGCTCGCTGACCGCATTCGTAACAGTGAGATCCGAGAAAGAGTGGGATCGAAAGAAAGTGTTGGTGTTAAAATGCGAAAGGGCATGCTCCGCTGGTTCGGGCATGTGGAAAGAATGACAGATGAAAGATTGACAAAGCAGATATACAATGCGAATGTGGATGGATGTAGGTACCCGGGGAGACCAAGGCTGACATTTCACGATCAGATCAATCGGATATTATCCGAGGGTGGTGTCAAGAGTATCCGAAACCGGCGTGTTTGTATGAAAAGGGTAATGAATGTGAAGGAAGCAAGACAGGTTTGTCAGGATCGTGAGGTCTGGCACTCGATACTCTCTGCCTACCCCGTAAGGGACTTGGCGTGAAGATATGTATGTATGTATGTTAAATTTAGACTACGATATATACTTAATAAATAAATATTTAACTAGAAGTACCTAATTAACATTTAGGTACTTCTAGTTAAAATTCGCGAGTAACTACCATTGGTCGAGTCTACTGTAGTCATTATATACGACTTTTGTACAAATAAAGTTTATACACAGTTTATACATAGATGAGATCGTCAAGATAAGTCAAAAATGTATGCGTCATAAGTATAACTAAAAACAACCATAAGCGGATCATGGTAAAACTTATACGGGACCACCTCGACTGTACGTAATTGAGAACCCTCTCCTTTTTTGTAGTTGATAATACAAACGTTATTGTTTGGTACAGAACGTCCGATATATAAGTTAAGACATAATACTGCTAGGATTTTTTTTAAATAATAAGTAATATGTGCTTTAAATACCCTCAAACTAAAAACTTGAAAATGGCAATGAAATTTTATTCTCATCAAAAAATACATACCCAGCGAAGCTTTCATATCCAGTATATCTGAATATCTTCGTCTCTCTTTATCACTATCGGCGGATGTCTCCCGCTCGCTCGACTCGCGAGTTGGCTTCAGGAGAGAAGGCTTCTTCCTTCTTAACTTGTTCACTACACTGGCGTCCACCTTTTCCACCTTCGGTTCCCTTTTGAACCACATCATGATGACCATATGACGAACATAAACTTCCAAGTTATATATAACTCAGAAACATAGTATTCACACAACAAGTTTTGCATTTGCTATGATTTAGTATCACACTAATCGAGTTCCAATTAGTTCAATATATTTTTAACTAATTTCACAAAATTCACTGAATCTGAAGCACAACACACGATTCCCAGGTTTCGACCGTTTGTCACTGCACTCCGTGTAATTCGGGCACTTTACAATTTTGCAGTTTTAGTAACTCTTATTACTGTCCCACTCTAACTCTTACTAACTTAACATTGACAAATATGTATTTGATGCTCTGGGTTTTTACGTACAAACTAAAAGACTAATAATTAGTATTGAGAGGTCCACAAAACAGTCCATATATGCACCCCCATACTATATATCAAGCATAAATGAGTTAGATGTAAAATATTTAGAATTTCATATGGTTGTATGTGTAAACTGTTTGTTTTTATCCGTTACATTTGTGTTGACGTGCCCGATACGGACGAAATTATGAAAGAAACGACGAAAAACGTAATTTAATTAAAATCCATACTTAAAGGTCTTTTAGAGGATGTTTTTATCACAACACAAATTTCAAATACCGATCACACTGTTTATAATAACTTTGACGTAATTTTTTCTAATGAAAGTCAACAACTATCTCTCGGATATAATTACATAAAAAACTAGAACACAATATAATATCAAAGCAAGTCAAACGTGACACGGAGACAGTGACGCGTGCGGACGCCCGTTGGCGAACACGGAAGCTAGTTGAGGATGCGGCCTCCGCGCTTCCCTTGTGAAATACTATACAGGATGCTCTGATAACCGAAATACTAGGTACTAGCCAAAGTTGGCAGCCATACTCTCATAGAACAGACTCTGTCTAAATCGTTTCATGTTATTAAAACACAAGACAATGCGGTGTACATTTAAAATAATTTAAAGAGACTAATGAACAGCAATTGATTATTATATATAAGATAAACATAAAAGTAGAGTTTTACCAAAGATCGAAAATACAAAGTGTATAGCCTACATTAATTAACATAGTGTACGCTAGAGATGTTATATTTACCGCATTACTCAATAATTAAAAACAAAACGAGTGAGCGATGTGTACCTAACTGCTAGAACCATCCACCATTTACGTAAGGCTTTCAACCCGTGAATAAGTTATTCAAGCTGGGCCGATGACATCATGGCGTCAACTGAGCCGTGACATCATGTAACGAAACAATTGTACGGAGCTGCTAATTGATTCATCTTCAATGGAATATCCGAGGGTATTGGACGTTATACGGGAATTCGCATATCGTGTATCGTGTTTTGGAGATGCGGCCTTTCGTTGGTAACTGTGGATACGACATCAGTCAGCACTCAACACCCTAATGGGACACTCGGGGGGCCCGTACCGCGGAATAAATGTACACACTAATATATCCGTGTTTAGTGTAATCAATATAATGTGGGTACAGTGTGGTTGTTTGTCCTGTCACGCCGCAACAACACCATATAATGCGAAAATCGACATCAGGTCTTTGTTAGAAGTGTAACCTCCAGTAGTTTCATGAGCATGTTTCCATTTTTGCGTCATGTTTCACATACGTGAAATATTTTTTTAGATAAATCCTACTCTATAGTGGCACGAGCTAATTCTTCAGCAGTCAAAATCGGAACTAAATCGCTATTACCTGAATCATCAGGTCCGCTGTGAACATGAACATTGTAATTCCCACAAATACATTTTTTAGTTTGTTATAGTGTTCGTTATTTTCCGGGTAAATTCTCAATCAAGAACACAAAAGGCCTGCAAAAAAAACACTGGCAATACGATGTTCACCGACCAGATATGTTGGTCGCATTGTACCGACGTACATTTGCAACACGAAATCAACGATAGCAGCAGAGCACACTTTTTTTATTGTATTGGAAGACAAACAAGCAGACGAATTTCCTGGTTGTTCCTTGTGTTTACAGAGCGTGTGTAACATTTTAATTCAAAGGAACTTAATATGTTCTTTCATACATATTATGTAGCAAATATTCAACCATGTATTTGTACGTTACAGTAAGGTTTATATTTTGTCTGAGCGACACTTTTGGGCCTAGGTTATAAATTTCCCGAATCGTTCTTATTAGTAAAACAGTTACAGTATTTTCTTCAGCAGGACTCCTTCAGAGTAGAATTCGATACGATATGTTGTTGTAAAAATAACTAAAATATACAAATGGGTGGTCCAATTCATGAAATGTCTAAGTCCATTTTTTAAGGTTTTGAGTCAACAACACTGGCTTATTGAGTTTTTTATTACCTTTCGAATGGTCTATTTAAAATTTCTGAGAAAAATCTCTAAGAGCCATTTCCAAAAATGTAAAAAAAAAATACGAACTTTCAATTAATAAAAACACTATGTCCAACAAATCACTAAGTCCTAAGCTGTTTTCTTTATGTTCTAATGGCAGCACAATGTCTACATCCAATTGTTTGTTTATTTATTTTATAACTGTTTTTATAGCTTGTTACTAAGAATGTTTCATTGCGATAATATCAATCAAAATCTTTGTGTACGTGCGTACGTTATCTTAAAATGGACCTGAAGCCAAACTGAAAAGTAGAGTGTTATATTTAACTACAATGGTGTTTGCAATCAAAGGAACACGGTGGTTAAGACAAAATAATTACAAAAAACTTTTTTTAGTAGACTCAAAATGTTGTTACAGAGTAATGAAAGAAAAGGTCCATTTAACTCTGGAGAAAACACCACCAGTAATCTTGACGATTATTCGGTGCCATCTGAATTATTCCAGCGGTGTCTATTGGTTATTTAATAACAGTAGTGGTAAGTAATCAGTTTACCGTCTAATCTTATTAACAGCATACGCTGCTGCGCTCAGTTTTGTTGCAAGCTTTTGATTGTGCGGGCCCTATTGTTGTTTTTTATCTATTGTGATTCTTACAGACGTAACGGAGTCTACTTGGTCCGGTTTGATCCCATTGAGTGTATGTACCAGGGATGTTGCGAATATCAGCATCAGCTGATTATCAGCGTTGTTTTCAACATCAGCATCCGCATTAATCGATGCTAATTTATTGCTGATATTCAGGTCGTGACATGTCCTTTGAGTGCGCGGCTTTCCTTCCGCGGCGGGGTTTTTTTACCAAACAAAGATCTTAAATCGTTACTTGTCATCTCAATTGATAAACAAACACTTTGGCTACTTATTATTTTTGTTAAAGTAATTGATCTGGGAGCACGGAAATGCCTCCGCCAAGACGAGCCAGGTGTAACGCAAGGACACTCTACCTACCTTTTTCTTAAAGTCCTTTATCGTTTCGTTGAACCCTCACAGAGTTAGTTTCCGAAGTTCCAGATAGTTCATATTCTCAGAATATGGTGTCAATAATAGACTAAATAAACATACAACGTCTCAATCGAATAGTTCTAATACTTCAGATTTTATTGATATATCTAACACACACCGATTTCGTCACTGCCACACTTACTGATACACTGACACACTGAAGATCACCAAAATGTTCGGTTACTTCCTGAAGTGCTAGAAAGCTGAAATTTGGTATGTAGTAATACAACCAACCAAAAATTTAATAAACTTTTGACTTTCCCTCCCCCCAACCCCCATCTCCTAAAATGGGAGGGTGAAAGTTTGATTGAGACTTCAAAATGTAAGGACACTTCCTGAAGTGCTAGAATGTCAACATTTGGTATGTCGGTAAACAAAGTTCACAATACAAAAGCACTACCGTGCTTACAGATAAACTCATAACTTTCGTCCCCCATCCCTTAAAACTGGGGAGTGAAGTATCATCCTGATTCAGCGGCAAATGGTAAGTATATGATAATCAATAAACTATCAAATAAAAAAAGACAAAGACAGAGAATGAGATATAACAACCGGAACTTTGATATGCAAGAAATACACCCAAAAAAGAGAAAAAAAATACTGCAAAGACTATCATTTAAATAAAAAATGAACTGACATCAAACCATAAACATTTCGTGTAAAATGTTGCCAAAGACGACCACATAAGGTTTGCCCTGTGAAAAGATAACAGATATCATGCAGAACTAAGTTTCTGAATCTACACAGCCTAACTCTACCGACCCTAACTACACATCAGTAATAATGTATGGCTTGGCAGTGTCCTTACTTACTTCAAAAACTAAATATTCATATCATCTCCACAATGGTAGCGAATTTCAATTACCTTATACATTACGCGTCTTATTAATAAAACTTGGCTAAAGTGCTTCGAGGTTCAACCTGGTATTATTGTGTAAAGAATATATATAACATCAACTTAACTTTGTTCTTACTTTCGTATGTCTTCATTAATGCGACGATAACAGCTTAGACAAGCCGATCTAATGATTAGTCGTTAATAAAAAAAAGCAAATAGTTTCCTCGTCATATAAATATTTGAAATTGTTCAATACTTTTTCATAAGAAGATTCCACCCAGGACAAACATACATCCATTGCAAGTTAAATTAAAGCTTGTAAAAATATTGAAACTCAAACGGACGAGTTACAATCATTGTTACCTGCATATTTTATACTTCGATTACTATTTGCATTGCGATAATTAAAAAATGCAATAATACAATTTTTATACAAAATACGCATACTTAAAATTTTAATTGGCCAAAATTGCAGAATTGCAAATTACTTGGCCAGGCACCTCGTAAAAGGCGAGCATAGGCTTATCGTCACTAATACCGTTACATCCTACTAGGTGGTAGAGTTTCGCAGGAACTCGCCCAGATTGGTACCGCCTTACCTATTCCTGCCATCATAACGTCCAATGCTGGCCGTTGACGTATTCCGGTCCAGAGGGTAAGGTAGCCGGTAAACTTACTTTTGCTCGAGGCCCAACATCCCGGCCTCAGGTTGGCAACACACCTACACTTTTGGTGTCTCTAGGCGGCGTGAATTTCTTACCATCAGGAAATCCGTCTGCTTGTTTACCTTCCATTATCATAAAAAAAGCATCGCCGGTCTACGAATCGACCGAAGGTAAACATTCAAATTTGACTATTTTAAGTGCCTTGTTTTTAAATACTACACAATACTAAATTTTAAATACTAGCAGACGGCTTTCTTAGTGGTGATATTAGAAGTACACGTGTTGCCTGGAGACGGTACACTCCAAGCTGACCAGACTCGATGGACCTTAGCTGTAAATGTAGCTGCACTGTACGTGCGCGCACTAAGTTCACAAACGGGAACACAACAATGGCCGTCAGTGACGCAAACGCCAATTATAAATAGTTAACACTAAGACGGCGACGTGACAATATGCAACAAGTTCGCGGCGTTTCGTGGAAAACGACCACCGCAGCGGCGGTTCCCGATTAGCATCCATCCATGTGCCAATGACCGGTCGAGGGACGCCTTCCACGGACCAGTGACGGCACGGACTTTTCTCACGGATACTTCTTCGTCCCAGCTTGTGTGGAGTACCTGGTACCCTCGAGCTGGTCACTATCCATTGGGAAAGTCGTCAAAATCGTCGTTTCTGTGACTTCTTGCGTACCTTTACTAGTTACCCGTTACTTTTGACCGAATGACGATCGTAGAGAGATCGAGTGATTACCGTAATCGCGGTAGTGTAGTCTTGTACTAATGTTACGCGCCGGTTGGAATAATAGATACGGATATTTGTAGTAAATACAAACAAAGGTAAGAAACTATAAAAATATAAAATAACTATAAAGATATAAAAGAATAGCATTATGTTCTGAAACTGAGTGCTAGTTTTGTTGGCAAAATGTCGAGAGCGTGCACCTCGCCATGCACCACGCCCAGATCACTGAGTGAGGGTTTTTTTTTACTTAAAACTGTTTTTTTTCATCGTCTTCATTTCATACCAATATTCAATAACTTCAACGAGCTGCACCTGGACCCGACTGTTTCGCCGAACTCGCCGTTGCCCGAAACCTTGCTAATTTACATTCAAACATATCCAAGAAAGCCCGTAACTATCTACTAATAGACAGAGACCAGATGGCCGTCTGTTTGTACGGGGCCGACCTTGTATGACTACCGCGTGTTATCGGCACACACAACTACCAACCCTATCACAAAGGAGCAGGGCACGTTTCGGACGGAAGGTGTATAATCCATTAGACAATTGGGTGTTTGAATTTAGTTAAAACGATTTAATTCCTCGGTTGCGTAACGGTTTAACAAAACCACCGTGGGGGAGATTGGTTAGTTTTTGGTTCTTGGAGAGTTGATATTTTGATAAAGTGATGAGAGCGGTGAAGGTCTAGTTCATGTGAAACGGATTTTCTCAAGAACTTTTTTTTTTCATAAAACAGCGAACAATCACGCCACTCCCCTGATGGTTAGAGATAACCGTGACAATTAAACGAAATAGATATTATAGGTGCGTCGCTACCCTGTGACCGGCTTGTTAAAGTTAGTCCTAACGTGCAAGTCAATTTCGGTAGCACTATTTCGGCCACAATAAACAATCGGACAGATCTTGCACGAGGATTTAGATCAATAATGTCATATTAACAAGATAGAATAGCAAAGTAAAGTACCTACGTATAAGGTTCGGTAAAGTACTTTCCACTTTTTCCTATTTTTTATAATTCCAAACATATCTAGTCTCAACATACGGCTACAGATATATACCTGGCACGCTGCGGGTAACTCGGCAGCAGGTGGGCAACAGGTTACAAACGGTAAAGCAGGTGTCGAGGGGTAGGTCTCATTGTTTATAACGAGGTCATGGTGACATGCACCCCATTGTGTACTCAGTGTTGAATACAATACGGTAATGGTATCGCAGGTATGCCCGCATGGGGTAATGTACGGTACACCATAACCTAACGACAGGGAACTAAACCATACGCATTCTTTAAATAATTAAGTAAATACACAAAGGATTATCCCTTCTTTACTTGGTCTGTATCGTCTATAGCCTAGGTACGTCGTACGTCAGGTTTGTTAAGGTCTGCAACATACTGATATATCTAGGGCCATTTTTAAAAAAAAATGGTAAAACGTCTAAGAAGCAGGTAACTGACTGACTTCTTCTGTATGTTTACAGATTGTATTGTACACAGTAGCTATCAACATTTTTTATTGGTTATTGAACAAGTTTTATTCAATACACATTTTCGTTTTTTTTTTATTTTGGTAGCTAACTCCTGTTAGTATTTCAAAGTTCTCTATCTCTGACGAAAATATGTCAAAGTATATATGAGCATGTTTCGCTCTTGTAAGAATTATTCAGTTACTAAATCGGCCGTTGGACGTTTTATCTGATTATTAAAAAAATAGCCCATTAAAACATACTTGTGATATAGTACGTTTAAAATACGTTTTGAAACTTTTGGAGTTTACTTTTTTGTCCGAGATTTACACACAGAACAATAGTGCAGAAATTTAGCGTGAAGATACATACAGTTTCTTAAGCTCGTCACATAATAGGTAAGTTCCCCACAAAGAAGCCCGAGAAGGAAACGAGCTCTCGAAGTCGAACACGGTGTGTACACTTACGAGCTCTTAAAAATTAAGTCCAACGCACACACTCAGAGATATCAATTAAGTATATTTTAATAAATTAATCCTTGAGTCTACTTCTTCTATACAAGATAATTGACGTCTCTGAGCGCGGCTGTAAATCTGTTGCGCTATGCTCTCGTAGCGAGACAGGACTAGCACGGACTGTATGCTGGTGCCGTCTCCCGGAGGCGTCCAACACCCTACACACCAACGATGGGCGACGTGCTACAGGATCTCGGTAAGGCGGGAT
>NJDD01002148.1:108165-140880 GCA_002245505.1 Calephelis nemesis
AATCTCAGCGCTTGCCGTTGACGTGTTCCGGTTCGGAGGGTAAGATAGCCGGTAAACTTACTTTTGCTCGAGGCCTAACATCCCGGCTTCAGGTTGGCAACGCACCATTACCACCTTTGGTGTCTCTAAGTGGCGTAAATTTCTTACTATCAGAAAATTCGACTGCTTGTTCTCCTTCCTATGTCATAAAAAAGGTAGACAGGTCAGTATAGTCTGGACAGCAAAATATGTTTAACACTATCTAGGTAAGTACCTACCTATTTTCGGTATTTGTATAAAGAGTAGGTACAGTTGGATTGTTGGATGATTCGCACGAATCGAATTTATTGGTGTGCGGATCGACAACTTATATACCTAATAGGTAGCTGTATGTACCTAGTCTAGTAGGCTACCGGCACACATCTTGTGTTTATTTGGATATACAGTTTCGTTTAAATACACTCTAGCGCAGAAGTAGATATATTTAGGCTTTATACATAATATTTTTGTTAATATGAATATAAGACACATAGTTAAAAACTTATTTAAAAAAATCTCAAAGTCATCTTAACTCGCTACGACATGATTTGAACAATAAAACATTATCAAAATCGTACACAAAGCCAATCTTTTGCTTTTCTTCTATTTTAAAATGCATTAAAATATTTTTATTTATTATAATAAATTATGTAATTCACCCGTAACATACGTCGAGAACGGGTCGAACGATTTGGCTATTATTTGTTAAAGTACAAGAAAGGTTCTTAGAAAAGGAGAAAATAGAGAAACCCCACCACCTACAACGTTTTTTTTATCTGACCGTTAGATAAAAGTAGCTGACACAGCAGCTACTTAGAGCACGGCAGTTTTATCTATCAATAAACTGTTTTTATTTCAGAAATGCAAGCTTTTTGAGAAATATTTCACAGGAACCTTACCCGGAGTAGAACCGTATGCCTCTGGTGATATACCTACCTGGTGCGAGGAAAACCAGCAAAGGCAACCAGTTGCAGTGCACAGTACTCAAGTGAAGACAGTTTCTTAGTAGTTGACGTCAACGATATCACACACTTTTCCTCTAACCCACATCGACAGGTTCGAGGAAATACTTCCACTACACAGGTCTAACATACTATATCATACACACTAGTGGGTAAGGCCACAGCGCTTTATTAATTATGTGTCAGCAACATTAGTGGTCATGGAGCTAAATATATATAAAGCCTGGCTCGCTCTCCACAACTCCCAACTGCGATGTTCCGGCGCGAAGAGTTACGACGTTATTTCCCACTTCATTTGCTACATTATAAGAAACAATCCAACAACCCCGGCATAGCAAAATGAAATGAACGAAAAACGTTCCTCCGTCTACACAACTACATATACATATAATTGTTTTTAGATGTCGTTTAAAAGTAAAGCAACGACATTATTGCAACAAAACTTGCCTTAAATTTTGATTTCACTACCATCCTTTGCAAGTAACATAAGAACTGATCAAAAATATCTGTAGGTACCATGTAACGATGGAGTATGGTTCAATTGGTAAGCCTTTTCATTACATTTTCGAAGAATATCAGCAAAAATTTGATTTAAACAAAACTATAACTATAACTTATAAAACAGAAGACACGTAATTTAAACCGACCAAGTTAAAATCATAATAAAAAAGCCCTGCCTACCTACCTACCTAAACCTACATTTAAAAATCAGAAAGTATTCGTTGCCGTTGTCGCCTCTATAGTCGAGCGGTCCGGGTGTTGGACTTGACTGCATGAGGTCTCGGGTTCGAATCCCGGGTCGGCCAACGAAAAGAAAATTGGATTTTTCCAATTTTCTAATAAAAAAAAATGTTGGTCAGGATTGGAAACGTGCCCGATTGGCGATAGGCTTGCCACCTATCACATTATGGGACTTAGTATCTTCGGCTAGTCGTGGGTGCCCTGGTTATGCCTCTGCCTACCTCTTCGGGGATATGGGCGTGAAGATACTTTTTTTAGAAAGTACTAGTATTAATATTATGATACACAGCATGGGTATAGTCGAGATTCATGGAGTGTGGTTTGCACACAAGGTAGGCCGGGAGACGAGCGGACGGGCCACTTTTAGTCGGCATGTAGTTTAAAAACATCTATGATAAAATTTAGGAGGAAAAAGAGGTAGGTACACACTTAAAAATAGATCGTATACGTGTCAGATAAAGGGATGTAGGAGTCGTATCGTACCAGGAGATAATAGAGATAGCGGAGGGGAGAGTACCATGCTTTTTATTATAAGCGAGGATATCTTCAATGTACGAACGAAGATTTTTATAATTTTATATATCTATAGTATAAAGTTTTAGAAAGTTTGCCTCAGATCCGAGTTCCCACGAAATTGACGTAGGGATATAGAAATTTTGCAAAGAACAGGGGCCAGTCGTCAGCAGTCGTCAGGCCCGTTGTAAATATATATGCATATACAAGACTATTATATGACGCATGGTGTAGGACGAATATGTTCATGTGACGTTGGCCAGAGGACCTAATAGGAATCTTGATAGGAACGTGACACAAAATGATAGCTCAATTACTTAACCAACGCAATATTAACATACAAAGAATATTTTGTAACCGACAATATTTATTAGCAAGCAAAAATAAAGCAATTTTAAATGAACACAGATAAGAAACTTTGTTTTTATGTGGTAAGACTACGAACAAGCACCCAGCTCCCCCATCTCCACTGGCATTTATACGCCAAAGATGTTACAGGTGCGTCGCTGTACAGTAGCCGAGGTAGCAGGTATAATGTTTGATTCTGCTGGCTACCCCACCGACGCCGGTACAACACTTGACAACCGATAATATGTATCACCATTGTAAATGTGATTGCTTTTTGTTGTTCTCATATACTTACTATACTTAATAATAACGTAATCATATACTACTACATGAAATGATACTGCACATAGTAATAAAATAACAATTTTAAAGAGACCCGCAGAAAAGAAAGTGGTTTTCAATTCGTATATTACTTTAACGCGGTTTGTTACTCGACTACTACAGTTTTAATGTTTTTTTTTGTTTGAAAGTATGTGGTACTTTTTATGTTTGATCACGACCTGACCTGACCAAGTAGATATCGAACAGTCTCTGCGGTAGCATGGTGGTGTGATGGTGCCACACAATACTCTAAATTGTTTACGTTGAAGACATTTCATACGGCAGGAAAATCGAAGTCCGTTTCATAGTTTTCCCCAAATCAATACATCGTAACATATTATTTTTACGTCTACAATATAATACAATGGTACAATTCATAATTTCAAAATGTTACATGTATGTTTAAAGATGTAGATGAGACGCACATATGTAGGTATGCATGTTTCGTAGATTCGTACAACAATAGATAAATGTTGGGACAAACGGACAACAAGCTGCTCACGGTGTGCCGGTCATTGGTTGATGTCAGCTAGCGCGGACAAACAGACATGATGTCATATTTACTAATATAACTGCGATTAGCTCATACTCGAGGTTCTTATGTTTTGTTAGAGACTAACTCGAATTTTATGAAGAATGACACATCTCGGAATTTCAGTCCTCAACATATTACATGTTAAGCTAAGCACATAATATCTGTAAATACATACATATATATATTGACGCCAAGTCCTTCGTCATGTGGACGTCCTCCAGCTGATGATGACGATGATGGGGGACAATCTCTCTGCACTGCGCTGCGTAACTGACACCAACTTGACTGAAGGCGGCCTTTGTCGAACGTGGCGCACACTAACGTCCAGGTTCGTTTAAAATTGACATTTGTTAAAAATATCTATACGTCATTAAAATAATGAATCGCCCAGTTCGCGTGATCATCACATCGCATCACGCGGGAACGGATACAACAATTTTGCTGTTCCTTTTTCTTGTTGTCGTACTTGTCGGTAAGAGAAGGTTCTTACGGAAAGAAAAGACGAAAAGAAATTGAAAAAGTAGCAGTTAATATCAAGCTACAAGAAGTTTACCGGGTCGGCTAGTGTCTTATTATATAAAAATGAAATTCTTGGTGATCGCATCACTGGTGAACGAATGGAACACTTAATTCTTTTTTGTAACTTTAGTTATAGTCAGGACAAGGTTCGTATGACAAAAAAAAATAACAATATTCATATTGAGGACAGGACATCGTCTGTCGGTTCCGCTAGTGTACCTGTTATAAATAGCTTCATGAGTCACATTCCACCGTGTAAACGTTAAGACCAACAACGATAGATAATCGTTAAATTAATGTTGATTTTCCAAATTTTTGAATTTTTTTATAAGGCTTAGTGCTGTAGTGACATTTCGCCACACCTACATTTCACGGCAAACTGCGGTATGTGTGTGCGCGATATTCTACTCGATTGTATAAACAATTTATTTTTAATAATATTAATAAGTTCGGCCATTTGTCTCTGTCGCAGCGTCTAACCCGTCAGAAAACCTAGACGCAGCAACCTGGATCCCATTGAGATTTGTCTAGCATTTAATGTCACCAATAAAAATACTGTTACCGTTAACTTTCGCGTTGAACTAAACCCACCCTTAGTAGTAGAGCACTAATTATTCCAACCAAAGGTCGACACTTTCCCAGCGAGCCGTCACACAGCAGGTGGGCGGCACACACATACTATGTACCTATATTTACAATACAATTGCAATAACAAACGCCGCCAGCTGTAGGTGGTGCGATCAAACAAGCATATGGGTAAAATCAAATTCTAATTCAAAAATGTTTACCTAAAATAAATAAGAAAATAAAATAAACGATGTGGATGGAAGTTATTTTCGACCGAATGCAAATAGTAATTCACACATTCCGACATCATATTGGCAACTAGTTCACACATAAGTCAGATAGAGTCGTGCTACTCTTGAAATTATCCGAAACGGGTTGACAAACTTCCCCTTGAATCACTCTATTTAAAAAAAAACGCACCAAAATCCGTTGCGTAGTTTAAAAGATCTAAGCATAATATATCCTATTAAATACAAACAAAATAAAAAAAGTTTCTTAAAAAAAAACATATATATACCTTTTGAGTTGTGCTAGTCTTTATCTAAGTGTGATATAGGTATGTGCAAGGGCAGCGCGGCGGGGACCGTTCTCAGAGATGAGATGTAAATTAAATTAAAAAAAAAGCAATAGTGAAAATGTTAGTTCTAGACTAGAGGTCACTTTTGATACACTGTTTTGGTTAAATGTATGCACATTTTGTACTGTATGTGTGTGTATCATAAAATCAAAAAAATAACAATGCCTAGTGTTAAAAGGGCTTATCTACATGGAAAATATTAAAAAAAATATCTCATGTAATATGTAGAAATAAATATGAGTATGTAGAAATAAATAGTTTTTTTTAACCATTTTTAATAGTTGGCGTTTATTTAAATTTTGTATTCTTTAATTTCATTTTAGCTTCTGCCGACTTTTGCTTATTCACAAATGTCAAAAAATCTAACCTGATGTTTATCTGGTAATTTCACTATTTGCATGAGTCCAACCAATCAAGTAAAGACAGGTTATGTATATTTGATAAAAAAAAAACATCTTAAATTCATATTTCATATAAACTAGCGACTTGAAACTTGTAGCAAATGATATAGCTTTCAAATCTGATATAAATAAAACACATTAATTTATGAATAATAGGGAAAATACGCCAAAACATGAGAGGACGGTACAAACAGACATTTGCCTATTTATATATATTAAATGTTCATTGAGTATAAATTACTGAGATTTCAAATTTCTATCAATTATTTTGTTACAACGCCATCTAGCGGGGAGTAGCAAAACTTCCACTATGTACACCGTATACTAGTACAATATAGATTTAATAGATGTCGCTTAAATTAAACAGCCATTGAACTTTTTCATTCATGCAACATTAAAATTAATAAATACCTGATATCACGAGAGACAATGTGTCCAAAATTGAATTTACCTGAAATAGAAAATCAAATATTAGAATTGCGAAAACAAAATAATTACACAGCTCAAGTCTAACGGGATCGCTGACGATGTGGGTTAAGATGGACTTTGTTATATTAGTGTAATAAATTAAGCAACTTTTTAAATAAGCATTTTGTATATTCATGTAATTTCTTTGAGTAACAATCAATCACTTCTACTTTGTACGTCGATGTAGACAGTCAGATTAGGATTAGATAATCTTTATATATATTTCTTGTGTGTGTGTTCAGTGACATCACTGAACTCCTCCTAAATGACTGTAGCTGTTGTGATGAATTTTTTTTGTGTATGTGCGAGGGGATTCGGGAATGGTTTAGATTTATATTTTATTTGCAAGTAACCATAAAGTTTGCAAAGTTTTACATTGGATCCGGTAGACTGCACTACTATCGGAGCATCAAATATTAATAAATAACAATAACTGTTAATGTCAAGCGATACGAAGTTCGCCGGGTCGGCTAGTAGTTTAAAGTAATTATATATTATTTTATTGTTTGAACATCTTAACACATATACATATAAAAATTACTAGCAGCCCGTTCCAGTTTCTCACGGGCTGACAAACGTCTATACATATATGTACCTAAACCTACATAATATGCGTTTTTTAATTATAGTGTGATTAATATTATTAATCACACTATAATTAAAAAACGCAACAAAATCCGTATCAACACCCACATTCCATTACGATAATTGGTTATTTCTCGACTCAGCGGTGTTGTTGAATTGTTAGGTAACCCAGCTCAAACACAGACCTGTTAATTTTTCAACAAACAAAACCATAAAGAACTATATACTTTGCGGATGAATTTTTGGATAAAACAAATAATTTTATACTAAAGAGTACAAAATGTATGTGATTTAAACTTCAATTTTACATAAGAAGTCTTCGGTTTGATTCCTGTTACGGCATATGTATGAAACCCATTTTCTAATAAAACAACATTACTTAGGAATTAGGATTGTCGGTGACCCGAGGTGCCTTGCGTACCTTTTCGGAATAAGGATGTAAAGATCTTAAATCCTCGTAACCACCTTTAACAGGTATTCAATCATAAAAACGAATATGATGTATGTATATCACATAATATATTATTTACTCTGCTACCACTCGCGTTGTATGTTTACTGAGACTTCTTAAAAAGTGAAAAGGTCACCGCATCAACATTTCATCTTAAATTTAGGCACATCTCGTGCGAGGGCTCTTTGTCGGAAGCGGCGGAGCTCATTAGGGTTGCCAAACTTGACTTTCCGTTAAGGATCAAACTTTTAAGTTGAAGTACAGTAGACTAGAGACAAAGACGGTCCGCAACTTGCTCGCTTGATGGGAACATCTGTCACAGTCAAACCATTGCAGGTATTCTAGACAAAATAATTGGTTTGAATTTAGAAAAAAAATCGAAAACATTTATATTAATTATTTAATGGATTCAATTATTTTCAGAAACATGGTCTTCTCTACTCGGCGTTGGATAAGTGTCCGGTCGTCAATAGATTTGCCAACATTTTTCTTTTTTTTGTTTGATTTACGCTCACATGGTACATACATTCTCACCAATAAAACTATCCAGCACTTAAGGGTCCATCTATGCTAAAATACGTCAGCAGTATAATGTTTATTTCATACAAAACAATCATGGATCTTGGTGACAAAAATACACAAGATTAACATGAATATGCTTTATAAGACTAGTGTTTCCAAAACACGATTCATTTAACTTCACTCGATACAATAAAAATCAAAAAGTTAACCCTTTTTTGAGAGCAAAACCCAACTATCTACTTCCATTATGAAAATATCGGCACCAGATTTAACATAAACATAGATAAATGCTATACCTAAAAGATAAGTGTTTAGTTTTTATACTTTTTTTTTAAATTACTTTTATAGTGTCAAAAATAGTGATTTGTCGCTTAAGACGTTTACTTTAGAGAGCAATATTTCATAGTAATCATGTAACGGGGGAGTGCGGCGATTGGCTCTTCTGGCTGACTAAGTATGAGGCCTTAAGTACTTCCTATATATAACAATCAATAGCTGTTCGTTAGTATCGCAAAAACTAGATAGCAATCCGATGTTTATTTTATTAAAATTAATCATATTAGCAATAAACTAAAAAAGTTTAAATAAAAATAACTACGCTATTTAAAACCAACTTCAAAACTTTAAATAGTAAAACATAATAAAGCTTTTATATTAATTATACACTACCTTTTAATAATATGTGCAATTTACTAATAGGTTTGAAGTCGTCGCCAATAAACTTTAATACTTACTTTATAATATAATTATTAGTTTAAGGCTTGGCACCGACTTCAAACCTATTAGTAAATAGCACATATTATCAATAGGTAGTATATAATTAATACTAAAGCTTTATTATTTTTTACTTTTTGTTTTGAAGTCGGTTTTAATTAACGTAGTTATTTTATGACCTATTAAGATTACAAATCGCTAGACTATACCGAAGTAGAAATTGTCAGTGTTCCAGAAACGCTACAACTACAAAGTTGTAGTTGAAATTGTCGTATTATATTGTGTAACGTGCCATCAGGACTGGGAGCTACGTTTAATTACTGTATACACACATTAGCAGTTTCCTTATTTATACTTACACAATGTTCTGTGTTTCGTCGGGAACGGTACAGTACAAAACGGAATGTTCATACAACCATACAATGTAACGGTAACCTTGTCCTGTGCACGTGCTCTCTCCGTTAACTTTGTATGTATGTACCGTGTTATTTTAATTATTCTCATTACATACATAACTTTATACAAAATATTTCATAGTTTTTACAAGGTAAGTATTGATTATAGAATTAAGACTTGAGTCTCAGATCATTTATTGTCCCTGTATGTCCACTGATGTACCAGTCACAGACAAGGTACCGGACGATTTCAGTTTAGTTTGCGAAGTCTGCCAGAACGCATCTCGAACGTATTAATACTAATAAACAAAGTTTTTCAACATGGAAATAAGTAAGAATCGCGAGCACAGTACTAACTACAGCAACCATCAGAATGTTAGACGACAGCAGACTCGGAAATGGCCACAAACTAGCATTGAAATGGCATCGTAGCCCCGTGGCTCTTACATGCGATATTTTATCTCTGGTCCTATCTAAAGTAATCAGCAAACGAATTATCCCATCGAAAACATAAATATGAAACGATAGCAAATTTCAATATCACGAATATGTGCTTCCCAACTAATGATTTGAGATCTGTCTGGGTGCCAAGTTATGTATGGTGTAGGCAGGTACGGTATATTCTATGTAATATAATCCTGGGAAAAAATGGAAATAGGATGAGATATGGCCAAAACCGTTGTAACATGGGGAGGTCGGTGGGCTGTATAATATATTAAACATACATAGTCCTTTCACAACAACGTCAGCGCCCACCACCACTGTCGAGTCACGGTTCCGAAGACCAGGGTAGGTACACACTAAAATTGTTTTATTAAGTCTGTTTATAATTCATCCTCGTGTTGAATATCCAAATACAATAAAAAACAATAACTTGTTCTAGTACCTCCGCTGATTTTAATACATATCCAGAGATACTGCCGCACAAAGGAAAAATTATATGTTCCAAAATAAGACACCTAGCTTTTGTCATGAGACTCTCATATGTCGGATGGCCTCCGGATGCAGCATAAACAACGTTGGCTTCCAAGAAATGATCAGACGGTGTAGGTACACCATAAACTGGACACTCAGGCCTATTGTGTAGATTTCTAGGCCTTAACTCAAATTCGAACACGACATTGACAGCCGTTAAAATTACTTATGTAGAAAATGGCCGAAAACTCTTCAAGTAATTAATGGGACGTCCCCTCATGTTGTCATCCCCAGTCAAGTTTTCAGTCCATACAATTTTCCAATTGCAAAAATTGGCGCGTGTACTTATGTACGCGCGTGAGAAGTTATAGCTACTTGAAAAAAATAATAAAAAATCTGTAACGAAAAATATGTACATCGCACTTGTATATAAGTAAATCACGAGTGTGAATGTAGAAAAACATATTTCTAACGCAGGCAACAGTTGCGCGCATCTTAAAATTTCACTCTCCGCTGAACCTCCATTTTGTAACTTTTGTGTGACGGATCTTAAAATTTCATTCTCATCATTTTTTCATAACGCGTTTAAAGAAGTAGGTATAACTTCAACAACTATAATTAATTAAAAATTAATATACGTATATATAATTAATAATTATTATTATAATAGAATTAATAATAATTTCATTATAGTTTTAGACTTCTATTTTGTGAAATTAATAAAAAAAAACTTGTCAATTTGATATTATTACAGATAGATTGGTAGATGATTTTGTGTAATCACGTAAGTCATTGTTATGGATGTTGAATGACGATCGTATTTTGTACACAATTCAATAAATAATTACAAATAAAACTGCGCAATCTTTTCCGAGTTGGAAGGACACGTGCTGTAATAACTAACAATATACTAAAGTCTAGACACTAACACACCGACCTGTCTGCAACTTGTCAGCGGTGAGGCTGCGCAAGAGTCGTTTGATGCTGCGTCGCCGGCGCACGCCGCTCCCCTCATCGGGCGAACTCATCACACATCCATCACCATCACCACTTTTCACTGCACTTTTTGGTTATCAATTCACTTCAATATTGATGAAAAAAAATCATCCAAAGTGTTTTTTTAACTTCGACTTTCATATATATCACATAGTTTTGTTTAATTTTATCACTCCAGCAAAAAAAAATGTGTAATATTTCTTAGAAAATAAATACAATAAATTTTAAAAATATGTTTAAAATTAAATTAATTTTTAAAAACATTAAGATGCGATAAATATAATGATATTCGACTTATTATAACCAAAATTTATAATTCCATTCAACTGAAGTAAATAGGAATATTTTCAGACATAAGTAAAGAAAGGAGTTTTCGACACATTTATATGATTTTTCAAAAGTACTGTTATACACTTGAGTTAGCGGAAGTCTAGTCGTGTTACAATATCAATTTAACGCAACATGCTATAAAGAAAATAGATAAATTCCACGATGGCCGCCAGCCTACCTACCAGCCAGCTAGTACAAGACGAGAAATTGTACTAACACTGTAACCACAAACCAGGAGATATTAATCTGCATCTAAATAACAAAACACAATTTAAAATACAAAATAACCGAATTTCGATCCGGTAATTCCCTCAGCACGTAACCAACTGATCCGGCGCTCAACAAAAATGTGAAAACCTTGGCTGGTATAATATTAAATGAGTATTTTTTATCACTCTTATATATCCTAAACCTTGACCGGCGTTCCCACCATTCTCACGAGTGCTTCTCACTACTATGATTTATATGTATTAAACTCGTAATTTTAAAAATAGTATGTATAAAAAAGCAACGATTAAAATATTATTAATCAGTGTTTGTCCTATAAGCAATACATCAGCTGGCTGCCGTGCGATCCGTTAAAGTCAACAGCCACTACCAGCTAGACACCAGACTTCCGACGATTGTCAGGAGAGGGTTCTTATGAAAAAAAATATAAGTTTAGTGGAACACTTGTAACGATTGTAATGTAAGTGGAGGTAACGATTGGCCAAACGTGATAAATTGTGGAAAAGCAAAGTAATAGAGTCAATATTATAATATATAAGGTTGATTTAGATATTACATTAAAGACACTTTGCGAAATTATCTTTAAAAAAATAGTATGGATGTATTATAAAACATTCAAGGTAATTTCAGTGCTTTAGGGGGGTTGCGCTCCTAGGCATACCTAAAAAAAGGGTTTTTTTTCTTTTACGCAGAACCAAAAATAATTTTCAAGAGAAAATTAGCGCTTATGTTCGGTAATACCGTAAAAATATAATAAAAATAAAATTCCGTAGTACTTGTTTATATTTTAATATTTTGACCGTCTCGTTGGTCGAGTGGCTAGCGTACACGCCTAACTACATCGATCAACCGCGAGGCTCAGGTTCGATTCCCGACGGGAGTAGGCATTTGTGTGATTTGTCCAGGGATGTTTATTATTATTATTATTTTCATTTATTTTCAATGCCTCTTATTTTTTACGTTTATACATTTAATATAAAAAAATATATTAAAAATATAAACATAAAAAACAGGTTACCAAAAACGGTAGTCCTACAACTAAACCGTCAGTGGTCAGGGCTGTAGTGAGGAATCTCCGCACAATACGTGCCGTCCCCAAGATTGCTGTCTTCTGAATTCGGCCCATAACCCAGGGTTATAGAGAGAGTCTCTTAAGATGTTGGTCGAGACTCTTCGGTATTAGACCGTTTACTGACACGACTATCGGGACACATGTCAGTACATGTCAGTAGCCTCATGTGCTAAGTGTATTTTGTAAATGTTTCCTTCTCACCTTTCACGAGGTTAATGTCACATGGAACCGTGATATCAACAAGAAAAGCCCGGCGCTCCAACCGATCTACTAGCACGATGTCAGGTTTATTGGCGACAATAGTCCTGCCCGTGATGATAGATCGGTCCCAGTAGAGCTTTGCACGGCTATTCTCAAGAACTGGCTCCGGTGTATACTTATAGTAAGGCACTTCAAAACCGACAAGTCCATATCGAAGAGCAAGTTGCTGGTGGATTATGTTGGCTACTTGGTTATGCCTGTGCAAGTACTGGCCGTTGGCAAGATGAGAACAACCGGAAATAATATGACTAATAGACTCACCAGGACGATGGCACGCTCGACATATGTCAACCGTGCCATCCCTCATGATGTATTTCCGATATTCGTCTTGACAACCTCGTCAGTAATTGCACAAGCAAAACCTTCGGTTTCACCAAAGAGGTCAGCGAATCGTAACCAAGATACACATGCTAGTGTAACGACATCAGGCCCATAAAGTGTTATGCCATTTATGCCAGTTCTCTTTACCTAAGGAGAGCGGAGTCAGTCCATTGTCCACTGACACTACATCACGATGCATTTCACACTCAACATGTAGGAAGTACTCTCTAAGATTCTATATTTCACGGTTATGAAGGTTTTTGGCATTAAGGAAGCCACGTCCTCCAGATTTCCGAGGAATATACAATGTCATCACAGATGAGCGTGGATGATGCATGCAATATGCTGTCAATAGTTAACGGAATCTTCGGTCCAGGGTATCTAGCTCGGTCTGAGTCCATCTTAATATGCCAAAGGTGTATACTAAAACAGGCATCACCCAGCTGTTGAAAGCGCGTACCTTATTACCCCCTGACAAAAGGCTTTTCAACACTTTTGTCAAGCGACCAAAGAAACATTCTATCACCAGCTGTTTAACGGCCCGATCCAATATACCTAGACCCTCTGGCATACCAAGATATTTGTAAGTTTCGGTTTCAGAGAGAGATCTAAGAGATATTGTCTCTGAAAGTTGTAAATAGACGTAATGTAATTTATTTAAAAACACTTGTTATACAAGTTGTTATATAGCCCTGATGATGCTTGTATAGCGAAACCGGTTGGCTAAATACTAAAAATAAAAAATAATAAAATATATTGTGGAAAGTACAAGTGTTTTTAAATAAATTACATTAAGAATGGAATTCCACCAAGCTCCGACGATAAGAAGTATAGAATCTATTGTAAATAGTCGCTCTGTACAACCCTCCCCCCTTCTGCACATGTACAACCGGACATTTATCTATGCAAAACCCCATTCTAATGTCACTACTAAATGTATGTGTTACATCAAGTAGTGACAACAAGTCTAGTTTATTTGATGCAAACAACTTGAGATCATCCATGTACAAAAGATGACAAATAGTCTCACCCCCTCTACGCAACCGATAACCTAGCTTTAAATCCCTTAGCAATGTACTCAAAGGATTTAATGCCAGACAAAACCACAATGGACTCAAGCTGTCACCTTGAAAAATGCCCCGCTCAATCCTTATGGGGTCGGAAATGTAAGACTCCTTCCACCTCCTGGGAGACAAAGAGCCGTGGTCCACTGCCGGATACATGAAACTAGGAACGAGCTTAGAACTGCATCAACTTTGTACAGTTCCAACACTCATTGCAACCACGTATGCGGTACTGAATCATAAGCCTTTTTATAGTCAATCCAGGCGGTGGAAAGACCTTTCCGATTTCTGTGAAACTGTTGGCTAATAGCCATGTCAATGAGGAGAAGCTCCTTAGTAGCGCGAGATCCAACCCTACATCCATTTTGAGCAGGATCTTAAATATTATTTGCATAAAGGTGCTCATTTAATTTTGAGGTCAAAATGGATTGTAAGTAGTTTATACAGTGTAGGTAGGCACGTAATAGGTCTAAAGATTTTAGGATCCGTGGTACTGCCGGATTTATGAAGTAAAAAGGTGATTCCTGTTGTCATAAAAGATGGGAGAGATCTAGATTCTATGGCCTCTTGGAATTGAGCAGCTAAGCGTGCGTGTGAAGAACGCAACCATTTTAGCCATAATTATGTAGTCCGTCTGGTCCCGGACTTTTCCAATTATGTTTCAAACGGACCGCTTCTATTACGTCCTCAAGATTGATTGTAACAGCTGCCATAAGTTGTAATAATTCATACGAGCGCTCAACAATGCTCATCCACTCACCACTAACATGAGCAATGGGCACGGAGCAAATACTTTTCCAAAATGTAGACATTTCGTTCACATTCGGCACCTGCCCATCACTCACGCCAGTAGTGGATCCCTCCCAACTCCTATACACCTTTTTTTGGTGTATAGGAGTTTGGATTATTATTATTATATATAACGATATCTCTCGATCTTACTATGACAAAAAGTTTCATGGTCAACTTTTCGTGATTTTTTTTTCCTTTCACAAAGCGCAATAAGGAACTTCGTTCCAATAATTATAGTTTAAAAGTTATTTTTTTTATATTTTCGCAAAATACATAAAAGTACTAGTTCAAAATTGGTGACATTTTTTGAAAGTTTACTAATGATATATCTACCATGTGGCAAGTTTTTACCCAAACAGCAATTAATGCAACCTACTCCATACAAATGAATTTATTTTGACTAGACTAAAGCGGTTTTACTAATCACTTTTAAATTGATTGAAAACTAAAACATCGAAGCCCAAGATGATACCCAAATCCGGGATCCGTATAAATCTGTATAAGCTTTTAAACCGGCGGGTCAACCGGGCGGATCGTCTGGCGTATATCAATCATCCGGGACATGGAGATTACAATCAGCAATCAGGTGGACCGCCGCGGATCACGGTGAGGTGGCTTAAAGGGCACGGAGGACACGACGACCAATGAAAACGTCGAGGGGAAGTTAGCAGTATAACATAATGATATTATGTTCTGTCAACTACGTAGTACGATCCGTAATCTAGTGATGTTGTGTGCCTGTAACCCATTTGTGAGGACGCCAAGTGGTCTGTGACGGACCGTAAGGGATGTCGATCGATTGTTGAACTCACATCGACGTCGCTGGACCTATTACACGAATTGATCTAACAATAATTCAGAGTTGGCAAATCACACACCTTCCTGAATATACCGCAAAGTTCTCGGACTTAGAATTACTTAAATAGAAACCGAAATATGTTTAATAATCACTCAAACCTAGAAATACAGAACAAGTGTTTTACGCGAGTATCTGTTCCTGTCGAGATTTGAATTTTGGTCTCGTTAATTATAAATAGTGTAGGCATGTCTGCCCATAGCCATGTCTCTTGCCCACTACTTAAAGTTTACTAAAATACCTAGTTGACGAATTGCTGTTCTTCAAAAATTGTGACCAACTCTGTTGTCCTCAGCACCTGCCACGTTTGGTATTATGGCTTGTAACTACAAACTTATGTTAATCGACCATAAAGCTGGTGATTAAGCTGTAAGCTGCGACGCTGACCACAGCACCTGCATCCCCTACATCTGCGAACTAGTCAAATCACCGTTCAGGCATGACAGATTTAACAACGTAAAACTACAACTAATGGGTTTTAAAATTTGAACACGTAAATATTTGAACAGCGAATTTTTTTCATAAATATTGTTGGATTTGTAGTTTTTACGTTAATCGATGTATATTGTATCGAACGCACTTTATAATGTTGTTTAATATCGCCAAAGGCAGGATTTAACGCGAAAACCGCGCGATGTGGACCGGCCGTAATCCTCCAGTCGTCCGTCGATAGTAAATCTATAATTAACAAACAAAACTCCGCCGCGTGACTCGGCGCGCTTTGATCTCGCGACTGGCGACCTACTGCCGACTGCACCGCGTGCCATCTATGGCATGCCACTCAAATCGTAAATGTAAATTTATACCTTTCTGGAGTCAACGCGGTTTTCTTGGTTCAAACAGAGATGTCTGCGCTAACATGAAGACGTTTTTCATATAACTTGTTGAAATCTAAGTTAAATTTATTTTTTGTCAAATACGAGTAGGTGGTAAGAAGTAAGAACTAGATCAAAATGACTATGTCGATACCAGTGCGCTTTGCTTGGCGTGTCACTTTTCAGGTTGCCTGGCGTCACGTACTATTTCGTAAAATGCATTTGCCTTATAGATGTCTAAGTTAATGAAAAAAAAAGATGTCTAAACGTGCTTCTGCGAAAGTCTTGAATGAATTGCTCGTATTTTATATAATTCAAACGAATATCTAAAGCTACTTTTCAGTCAATTTTAAATTTGTTTGTATTATATTAATTGTGCTTGTAAGCCCAAAATACTTGACACTGATAACAAGATCACTGGTAGTAGAGTGCTGTGCAGCAACTGGCTTTACCTATTCCTGTCGCCATAAAGGCTCAGTTTTTTTCAGACACGGACACACCCACACATAAGCCACCTCGTTATTCGTCGGATATTAAAAATTTTGAAAGTGGGCTTTTTAATTTCAAGTTCTTTATTTTTAAATATTGAATTACTTAGCTATATCTAAGACTTCGAAAGACTTGCGTCGGCGATGTGGTTGTTAGATGTTTGCAAATTACGACGTGGTCGTGATGGAGTCAATATCATCCACGTCACACAATACAAAAAGCAGCCGAGCACGCCCTTCGGTTGAGATTGTCGTGTTGTTGTCGTACGTGTGAAACAAACATTAATTATGAGTTGCGACTTTACCTTGCTATTCATCAAAATATATTTTATCACCTTCAAAGTATGGTCCTTCAGCAAAGCTGCACTTACGCCAACGAATAATCCAATCATCAAAACATTTTTTAAACGATGATGTGTAAAACGAGATAGGTTTCATTTTGTCTACCAGGCGCTACATATTCAATGATGTCTCTGTGATCAATAAACTGAAAACTGGCGGTGATCACCAGATGGTAGAGGCACATTGAATATCAACATGAGTTTTGACAATCACGGCCGATGACGTCTACGCTCCGACCAACCCCAATCCAATGCCAAATTCCAAAAAACTCGAAACCGATCCAGTTGCAGAAAGGTGTGAGGCATGGAGACGTTATTTCTCCAAAACAGCAAGGAACTGCTGCACTGAAAGATGTCATCAAGCTTCTTGACTGGAAAATACTCGGCATCAATATCAATGGCGAGTACATCACTCACTAGAAGAGCAAGATGCTCGGTGACCTCTATAGCGTTTGACAGATGGGTCTTAAGAAGGTCTGGGGAAGAAATGTTCTCGAGTAGCAGCCCCGCACCGGAGGAAGTGATGTTAGACGACCTTACACCCCGTAAACTGATGATCTGGTCAAACTCCCGGGGAGTTGCTCGATACAAGCGGCTGGTGACACTCTTTGGGGGAGGCCAATGTCCAGCAGTGGACGTCCTGCGGCTGATGATGTTGATCATAATGACGATTCTAAATTTTATTAAATAGCGATTAGGCGATTCTATATTTTTCCACAACAGACATATTTTTAATTACTTGCGTAAAAGCTAAATATTTCTCTTGATTCCAATACAAAAGAAAATATTGAACAAAACGTGTCGCCCAAACAGAGTCGTGGCCGTCGGCCACCCCATAAAATCCCATAATTAACAATATTATCGGCTATCAAACGCTCTAAATGTCATCAGCCATGGTTCAGGGGGTTTCTCAACTGACCTGCTTTCTATTTAATTAGATATTTCGGCGTCACTGACACTGTGCACACATTTCTGCGTATATATTTATCACTCACCGAATCTATACTTTTTTAAATTATGAATCTTAACGTATCATGCGATTTCGCCCGCATTGAATGAAACCTATTTTCTTCAAATAAAAATATCTCAGATTGTATATACTTATTTTGGCTAGATATGACTTATAATAGTTTTGAATTCGGCCATTACTCCTTACTGATTTACTGCTTTAATTTAGTAGATACAACTTCAAACGATAGTACGGTACTGCGTCTCTTCTTGCGTTTAGAACTACCTTAACATTACGTTGAAGCAAGCAAACCAAAATACGAACATAGGAATCGGTCAAGCTTCAAGCTATATTCGCCGAACTTTAGCGAGACTGAAGGTTAGCTGTCGGTTGGATTGAGTAAAATATAACGTAAATAACAAACTGATAACAAAAAATATAAACTAGACAGCAATACACTACTCGAATATTGTATATAATACAATTAATATTATAAATGCGAAAGTTTGTATGTATGGATGTATGGATGTTTGTTACTCTTTCACGCAAAAACTACAAAGCCTATTACGATGAAATTTGGTATGTAGGTAGCTGAAGACCCAGAATAACATATAGGCTACTTTTTATCCCGGAGTTCCCGCGGGATTGGGACTTACGCGGGTGAAACCGCAGGGCGCAGCTAGTAATACAATAATATAATTGTACTGTACCACGACCGCGACAGTGTGTCGGGCCCGTAGGTTGGTTCGCTATTATCTCACGCAATAAAAAACTGAAATATTTCCCCGTCGCTGCAGAACTCATAAATATTTCTTCACGGTTTTATGATGCTTGTAAAACATTGTTATAACTGTTTTATGAAAATCTGATGCCAGTTGATACACCTATTACGTAGTATAGGTATGTCCCCAGCAGCTCGTTCAACAAGTCAGCCTAAGCCTCTCGTTACCATTACATTACTAATAAAAATTAACACTATAGATAGGTATTTAATGAAACACTGGAACCCAAACTGTTTGACTGTGGATTGAACACAAACTGGAATCTATCGATCAGTGACAGAGACAAATAGTTTGGATCGCGCGATCCACGTTCATGGTATTGGATTAGGTATTTTATTGTAAGTATTTTGCAGTCTTTGGAGACGGGATTAGGTGGAATCCGTCGAACAATAATCGATGGTTCGACTTGTTTCTTGAATTTTAGAATCAGGTATATACCTATCTCATCATATCGTTAAGCTTATCTACCCATCAATTTAAAAAAAAACATTAGGTACCTATAGGCATATGTTCTTTTTATCTGATCATAAGCACCAACCCTACGGAGCAGCAGTTTGGCGCGATGCCAGTATTTGTGATATCCGATTGTCCCGTCCATCATCGTTCACTTCTGCTGTATATATCATAAACTGGAAACTATTAACGACGGAAATAAAACTGCGTCTGTTCCGATAGTTTCATCCACAACATTGTGATGTGAGATTTTTCAGTAACATGAGCTCAGATACCGATGATGCACCGTTGGTAACGTTCGATGAGAGTTGAGTTTGGTTCCCGACAAGAACAGCAATTCATTGAATTAACAGATATTTCTGTTTATCTATCGGGGAGTTTAATGGATAATATTTTTACGACGAACAAATACAATAAAAATGCCATAAGACTAATACATATTTTGTTTGCCGGCGCGCATGCGTGCCGTACGTCCAGTGATATTTATGTATATAACTTCTAAAAACATAACTGCACTTGCGCAGTCGGATCAACAATACATTTATAAGTTATCCAAAACCATGTTAACCTAAACAGAAAATGTTTTAAATGTTATTTACGATCGTGTATGTTCCGACCGTGAATGTATTTTCGCGCCAAAACACGGAAAATTCCCGCCACCAACAGAAGCCAGCACTACCGACTGACAACAATAATAGTTTCAATCGGAGTCCGTTTAATTCATGAATTTGGTACTTCTTCAAACATATAGGTACAGCGCAAAATCTTTATTCATAAAATGTATAAGTATGCGACGACACCATCAACATGTCTTGCATTCACAGGATAGTTCTGATACCTCAGCCATCATCTACCAGTACACCCAGTGAATGGAAGTCTGGATCGAGGAACTAAAATTTGTCGTTCACTTTGTAGTGAGTGAGTGGTATCAACCAAGTCAAGCCCTTTCCAGATCTATCTGCACTCTTTAAAAATGTGCTTTTGATGACGAATAAAAAAAAGTGGCCAAGTGCGAGTCGGACTCGCCCGAGCTCGCCGAACTCGGGGTTCCGTAGCAGCACGTAACATAACATAAAATTTCTTTCAGTTTATAGACAGTGATTGACATATTGTTAGCGATGGGTTGGCGGTGAGACGGAAGTCGCTAAGTAATAAGTAGCACACGATGCCAGGGAGAAGAAAAAACAATTGTAGGTGTGTAGACTAAATATTTCTCAATCCATAATATACATAAAATACCATATTACTATGACATATGGACGGACAGACAGACATGACAAATCTATAAGTGTTCCGGTTCTCAACCTTTGTCTAGAGAACCCTGAACTAGATTTAGGGTCTTAGGTCTAAGGAAAAGCCTGTTCACTGTTGCTTTAAACAGTTACCGGTCCCACTGTTCGAAAATATGTATTATAGCTTATAGAGTTATAGTTTTTTCCAGTTAGAGTGAATTGTACGAATTATATGTATGTTGCGACTTCATCAGGATCATTACAAGGTCACAGAATGTGTACAGTTCTGATGGGATTGCTGGGAACGTATTGTCACTTTGTTTAAAACACATTAAATGCCCCGGAACAGATTTCAACACGCACCAACAAATGAAATAGTAATTTGTTTAACAAGCTGCCATCGGCGGCCATACTGAGGTTACAATCGTTCTGTGGAACTGAGTGGATACTTATATATTTATACGAGGAGTTTTAACACAATATTATATTCCGACAGGTAATTGCAGCTGTTTGAGGTGACCTTCGGGAACTTAAAATTTCGGGAATTTAAATACAGTGTACAAAGTGCGCTGGTCTCACAGACATCGGTCACGGACACGATAACTAGAAACCTGTAACGATCATTTATATAACGAATTGAGCTTTTACCTGAGTTGGTATGGATTACGTTCCATAAGTTACGTGTCGAAATCAATGCCACTTTTGGTCTAAAAATGTGTTTTACTTAGTTACCGATAGAGGCGCTTTTCAAAGTTTTCATACAAATAATGTACAGAGACGGTAGCGACTATAGTAAACTTGACAAGCCGTTAACTCATGGTAAGGGCTCTGGCCATTTTCAATTTTCCACATCTTTTAAGCTTCCTCTACATCATTTAAAAAAGTGCCAGGCAAAAATGCCAGTTTCGGCTCTCTTTACACAACCTGCAGATAAAACCCGAGCGATGTGTCTGAAGATTTGTACGATCTCATATAGATGGAAGTATATTGGACTGACTGAAGTCAATCCAGCCGGGAGCCTACAAAGACCACAACAGGTAGGATTTGTTATTTATTGCGGTGATTTTGAGAACAGGTAAGGATAGCAGCACGAGAGTGGTAACAAATTTTTTAGAAAGGTAAATTCATGAAACCAAATAAGTATAACTTGAAAACATTGCATTTCTGTAAATGTTGTGATGGTTTCGGTGTAAACCGCACTGGGCAAAGGAAATAAAATAAACAAATAAATATCCTTATCCAAATGACACAAATCGATCTAACCTCAAAGTAAGCAAATTATGCTTGTGTTTGGATGGTAGACAACGATACTAATACGTACATAGAAATACATAGCTATCAGTAAAAATTGAATTAACTCCCAGACATATAAATACAGACATTAATTATTTCATTTATCACACAAATGCCTGTCCAGGACCGCGATGTATCATAAAATAGTCTTTAGGGCCATTACTTTTTTTTTATTTACATATACGATTTGCCTGATGCTATCAACCTTGATTCCACATTATTTGCTGATGACACTACACTTCTCATCAAGAGTAACAATTAAAATGATTCATTTGAAGAAACAAGTAAAACTTCGACTTAATTGACAGAATGGTTAAACGAAAATAATCTGAAAACTAATTTTACTACAACAAAATTTGTTGAATATCAAGCACATTATATAGACTAACAGGCTTATTCATAAACGTTGTTTAACTTTCAATCACCAATTTAAGTAATGTTTAAAAAAATGTTTATTCATAAACGCTATTTAGAGTTAATCATTTGTTTAAATATATTCTTGAATAGCTGTCACTTTAAACAACCTCGGACCCTTGTTTAAAACTTTAATCAACAAAATGGCTGACTAAATTTCAAACAACTGATTTTATGTGCAATGACAAAATACAACAAAAAGCCATTAAATATGGCTTATTTAGGTATTCATACGCATAATACACGCATTGAAACATTTTGATTTCTTTGAAGTTTGGACAAATTTGGACGGAATATGTTGGATTTTGGAACAATATAGGACTATAATAATATGTTTAATTACGGAGTTGGCCAATAACTCCTATGAAGAAACGAATAGTTTTTAGAGCATTTTTTTTTATGATATTGGAAGCAAAAAAGTAGACAGATTTTCTGATGATGAGAATTTCTCGCAGCCTAGAGACACCAACGGTGGCAATTGTGAGTTTCCAACATGAGGCTGTGATGTTAGGCGCCGAGCAAAAGTAAGTTCACCCGGCTACTTTATTCTACGAACCGGAACAATTCAACAGCAAGCGCTGAAGTTATGGCGGCAGGAATTGGTAAGGCGGTGGTACCAATCCGGGTGAGTCGCTGCGAAACTCACTTCCTAGTCAGTTGTCACGGTGCTAGTGACGGTAAGTCTATGCTCGCTTTTTACGCGCTGTCTTAACAGGAAGGTAGATTATCTATTCTACAAAGAAACTCGAACCAACACGGGGGAAAATATTACAGAAACGACATCATTTTATATTTAGCTTAGTAACATAATGTAGATGCATTAAAAGACATTATTCTTGAAATCCAGTGTATCAGTTCAAACGTTTCGTGTGTATGTTGCATCAACTTTGTTTACTCTAATAAATTTAATTTTATTGTAGTACAATACGAGTAGTACTGAACTTTGGCATCACATTTTTTTAAAAACGCCAACAAGTTACATAGCCCAGGCCCAGGCAGTGCCCAGCACATTAGCAGGTAGATAGTTATAGACAAGAAATATAAATTCTCTTTAGCGAGAGGTTATAGATGTCCGACACCGTATTCAGAAACAACGATGTTGACAGCGGATGACAATTGTATTAACTCTTAGCAAAAGAAATATGCATACAGCTACATTTATACCAAAACCTACCAAGTTAAACAGTATTTAACTAAGCAATGTCAAAATGAACTTTATGAATAACAAATTTTTAAACAATGTTTAAGGCTCAATCAAATGATTAGTTAAGCAATGTTTAGGAGGTTATTTAACTACTTTTTATGAATAAGGCAGTAAAAGATTAGATGTTATTTTAAATATGTAATACGAGTACTGTAGAGAATGTAGATTGTGCTAAATTCCTAAAAATAAAAATTGATAAATTTTGTAACTGGAGATCGCATATTGATTTGAGTATGAGTTTGAGTATGAGTTGTGAAGAACAAGAGAAGTGTCATTCTTGGATGCATGTCTTTTAGCTTATCACGGGTATGTTGGTCCCAGTAGCCCCCTCAGTCACAAACGCTAGTACGACCACCAAGTGTAGTTGTCATAATTAAGCGCAGTAAAACCGACTCCAATTATTTCACTGGGCACCACGTCCCGATTTGATCATTCTTTTTCAACATCCTGCAAGAAGTTTTGAGTTACACTTAATAATGCATGCATTTTTAATCATATTGACGACCTCATCAATGATATGACTCAAAACCACTAGCTGGATCATGGTAAAACTAATAATAAATCATGATATAACTACTCGAATTCATCCTATCTATCTTTATAAAAAAAGAAACCATCAAAATCGGTTGGTTATTGGCCGAGTAATCGCGTAACAAACATACGAAAAAACCTTCTATCGAATTAAAAACTCCTCCTTTTCAAAGTCGGTTAAATAGAGAGGTTCATACATGAGTGCCTTCTGTACCTGGTTATATTTTGTGACACTGGTGGACACGTACACTTTACATGAGATAAATTCATTTTACGTTTTTTACGGGAAAGTAAAGCACTTTGTATGATTCATAAAAGAATGTCCTTGTCGGGAAAGTGATAGTCAACCCTGGCGATGTTTGTGGCACGCAGCCGGAACTGTATCGGCGACCGCTGGCGACCTGCCAGCCGGTCAAGGTCGCCAGCTCCACACTCCAGATTCCAACGGTATGTGCTCTCAATTGGAACCTCATTAACACTTTTAACGAAATAATATTTACAGTATTTTTGTGTATTCTCCGGCTACAAAGATCAATAATATGTGTTTCACCCGTATCTTTGTATGTGAGGAAGAAAGGTCCTTTTTTAACCTTGTATTACATCACCCCCTTGGTGAACGTATATAATGGATTCATCGACGGAGCGAGTGAGTTCCGTTAGAATTGTCCCAACAACTTAAGATAACCGTATTTAGTACTACAGCAGGAGCACCAGGTCGTAGAGCCCATGACGTAGATTCTAAAAATGTGTAGGGGTACTACGAGGCCACAATAGCAGTTACAGTTAAGTTTCGCGCAGTTTTCGTTTACGTGTTTTTGATTGTTGGTGATTATACCATTACGTTCCATAACAACGGCTGCGGTCTAGACTGGGGCACGCAAAGATGGTGAATGGCCGTTACCCCGCGGGGTCTGGAAGGAGTGCGAGTTTCCACAATGAGGCAATGCCGTATTTCACTTACATGGTGTAATGGTGTAGTAATAGCGGAAAATGTTGCTCTTTAGTCTGCTTATTTGTACGCGTTTAATTAATATCATAGTTGCCTGTGACTCAACGCTCGATTGCACAGAAGCTACCTCTCTACATTGGGGCTATTGCGATAAAGTTTTTTTTAACATTGACAACTTCGCCATAGGAGCAATTTTGATTAATAATTAAATTAAACATATAGAGAAAAAAGGTGCACAGCAAAAAACGCAAAGCGTTCGTGCGTTTGTGTGTTTGTGTGTGTGCTTATGTGTGTGTGATGATAATGATTGTACGTAAATTAAATTAAGTTTTTAGTGACACCCATTTTATTATGACAAGTTTTTGGGAAAGAGCAACAATGTCGGACCATTTTAGTAACAGGAATGTAAAGCAAACTCGTATACCACAAACTTTAATTTACACCCAACAGTGTCACTCACATTATCTCTGATTGAGAAAGAGCAACAATGTCGGACTGATAAGGACGCGTACATTATTTCACTTAAGGAGGTATTTAGACGTATCCATAGAATAAGCCAACAGTTTAATTAGTCCATATTCGGTGACAGCGAGTTACTGCCAAGAAGCTGAGAAGAGGCAAGCGTTTGTTCCTTCATTAAGACCTTGACCATGAGTAGAAGGTACAATTTTGCGACGAGTCCGCACTCCGACGCACTGCCTCATCTATTTAATATTTATGCCCGTCATAACGTCCCTGGTTCTTAGAGCGTCGTCGACGCCTCGACGACTTATACAAAGACGCGGTAGTTAGGCACATATTTATGTAAACTATTTGAACACGATACGACCTGAAATAGAAGATTAAAGCTCGATACATCCTTATCACGACTAGAAGATGGTCAGGCGTAATTTTATATTGAAAAAATTGATAAAAACAATTAATGAACATCTTCGAATTTCATGAGTTTGTTCAGGTACGGCGTGTTCCAGAGGCGCAACCGTATTCACATTTGAAATTGTAGCACCAAAATTAAACTCTTCAGCTTTTTAATATTAGTATAAACCGATTCTGTGATAAATTTGACCTTGCACAGAAAAATGTGGGAGAACATCCTGGCATAATGATGTGTCTACCTACTCCAAACGACGTCATTTGAAAACAATTATTGCTTTTTGCGCATATTGCTTAAAAATCTTCGAGATCCATCAGAATTGCACATTAAAAGAGACTTTAGCGGCTCAGCTCGAACAGACATACAGCAGCGACATAGATTCCTTATACGTAGCAGCGACACTGTCCAGTATCCACCGTAACCGCTGCTCGATATCTTTTTATTGCTGCGATGTGTTCTGCCTGTAGTCCGTGAAACGACATAAAACTGTTTTTGTTTTATGTCGACGACAGACCACTATTGGTTCAAAAATAATGTCGTATGCTACAAGAAGATTCGTCCACTGTTATTGTCTTTCAATAAATAAAATTGTTATCTAGGTAATATTATACTAGTTGAGTTGACAGGCGTTGTTTTGTCCCAATTATGGATATATATTTTATATGAAACTTTTCCTGACAATAACTAACACAACGAATTTTTGGTTTGACTTTTTAAGGTTTTCGTATTATCTAAATGAATATATCATTATGTAATTAAATGAAATAAAAGCGTAAATGCGGTTTCCGGACAATTGACAACCCAAAGCCAGCCATAAATTCGCTTGTTTGTTTAATGTGTTTGTTGACCTATCTGGCAACTTATCTATATCTGGCAACTGAAAATATTAGTTTATTTAATGTTATAGGCACGGTTTTAATAAATATGAATCTTACGAAAGAAATTAAATTCTATATTTGTCGTATATTTATAATTATTTTTTCAAATATTTTCAAACTTATTTCGAAGCAACTTGGGCGGTTTTAGAGATTCTTGATTTTAGTTTTAAGGGTGAACATTTTAAAACCGCTAGGCTCGGGTTCGATTCCCGACGGGGGCAGGCATTTGTGTGATAAACATCTAAATGTTTATCATACAAATGTCTCCATTTCCGGGTCTGTGTGTGTGTATTTACTACGAAGACATAACATTGAAATTACATTAAATGTTAAAGTAGAGCGAGAAATTATTAACTTAAAGCGACACTCAGATTCACAGAAATTCTTTAACTTTAGTAGCTTGACTGTAAACAAGACTCGATGCCGTACTGTACCTACTATATATTCGTAATATCTTCACGGGCCACTGGTGCAGTGTACAAATGGACGAACCCGCAGTAACGAGCTAGTCCAACAACACAGTGATAGGTTTGCATAACATTATGTGATCGGGCGCGCGCTAGAAATAGTCACTGGATCGATGTCGGACCGGAACAGGCGCCTACTGCCGGTGGCCAATGCCCGACTGCAGCTCGGAGCGTCGACAAAACAATACGGAATTTAAAAAAAACGTTTTTTTCCTTCCCTAATGTCTACTGGGTGCAAAAAAAAAGGGCGCGGCTTTCAACTCCCGCTCCAGACAATCTTGTGACGAAAAGTGAAGCTCCACACCACGAGTCTAGAACCCAACTAACGTTTTATAACCGTAACAGGTTACGTTTTAGCACTATTTGAGTGTATTATTTTGGCGGCGGTCTTCGAAATCCTTGTACACAAAATAACTATCCGCTATTAAAAAGAAATTAAAAAAGAAAGCATAAAAACTCTTATCCAATAGTCGCCTTTTTATTTATTCGTGTTATACGAATCAAATTTTCAAATTTTAGTACTTTTTGTTGTTTTTAGACTGGCACAAGCGTCTTCCGGTTTGAAGTGGAATTTGTGTTGCACGTGTTATTTATATGTACACTAGCGGCCTACCCCGGCTTCGCACGGGTATAAAATATACATATATAAACCTTCCTCTTCAATCACTTTATCTATTAAAAAAACCGCATCAAAATCCGTTGCGTAGTTTTAAAGATAATTAAATTAGAAGATTATATTGTCATACAAATGGACATAGGGACAGAGGAAGCGACTTTCTTGTTTTGTACTCGTATGATACGGTGCTTTTTTGGAGTTTACTCCTTAAGAAACAATTTGAGTTATAAGGCCCGGTACGGAAATTTTATGAGGAGTAAAATCAAGTGTAACACGAGGCGTTGAGGCGTTACGTAGAAAGAGACAAACATATATATCTTGTGGATTGAACGTGTAAAAGAATGAGATGGAATACATTATACAGCACGCTGTATCTCATTTTCGGGATCTCCTCCTGCGCGATACTTCGTAGTCTCCGTGCAGGAGTCGGTATCTATCAAAATACTGACTATTTGGATCACACTTCTAATGTCTGCGATGATACTAATTTAAGAAGAATTAACATAACTAAATCTGCTGTAATAGACATGCGTGCTGCAAGATACATTTTGTAAGGAGTAAACTCCAATCGTGCGTCGTAGCTGACACACACACACTTTTTTTAGTAATACTCTATCATATTAGACGTGTATTGCTAATTTCATCATGGACAAAAACTTCGAACAGTTTGTCTTAAATTTTGCGTCGCCAATGGAATTACGTGTTTGGAGTTATTGTTAATATTAGAGGAGGCTTACGGCGAATCTATTTTATCAAAATCTAGTGCTTATGAGTGGTACAAAGTGTTTAAAAGCGGTCGAGATATGATGGATGATTTGTCTTGCTCTGGGAGGCCTGATCATCTGTAATTGAAGTTAACATCGCAAAAGTGAAGAAAACGATGACTGAAAATCCTCATTCAACTTTGAGAGACTAGCCACCGAACTATTTTTAAACTCACGAGTCGATCCGTATCATTTTAAATTATCATTTAGGTATGAAAAAGTTCGTTCCCTACAACACAGCACAGTATGTGGAAACTTAAAATGACCTTAGAACATTTATCTGCCGACCGTAGATGTACCGAGAGACACGTGGTAATATTTATTTACATTGCAATAGCAGACGGAAACCGAACGGACTACACCCACTTCCTATATGGAACTCTAATTGATCGTCCATTTGTATCCGTGTACTTTTAGGAAATCTTGGCGAGCTTCACCTAGCATCAAAAAGAAAGTGTTATAATACAATGAAATATGTTTTTTACAAATTTCAATGTATACCTAGTCTTGCCATAAATATTGTAATAAAGAAAAAAAATATTTTTTTAACTGCAAATAACATATATTACTTTTACAGTGTGTTAGTTTAATACATAAATATACAACAATTAAAAATATAAAAAGCTTATTCGAAGTGGTCTCCATTGGCTGCAATACAGTCCTTTAAACGTTGAGGCCAGTTATCAATAGAAGCACGCACTCTTTCCATGGGAAAATTCTTCACTGCCAATCGTATAGATTGTTTTAGGGACTCCAAATTATCATGGCGTTTAGAGCAAGCTGTACTCTCTAAAACTGACCATAAATCATAATCCAGCGGATTAAGATCGGGACTAGACGACGGCCAGTCTTCAGCTCTGATGAAGTCCGAAACGTTCGCTTCCAACCAAGACTGCGTGGACCGAGCTTTATGACCCGGCGCCGAGTCTTGCTGGAAGGACCATACTTGGTTATTGAACATGGTGATGTTAAGGGGCTTAACTACCTTCTCAAGAATGGTATCTTGATACACTTGTGCCGATGTTTTGATACCTTTTTCACAAAAATATGGCTCAGTCACTCCTACATAGCTAACACCCCACCAAACCATCACTGAAGTTGGATAATGTCCACGTTGCACTCTGTCGACTAATTGGGAAGCTTCCTTAGAGCTTTGAGCATAAATACGGTCATTTTGTTTGTTAAAATGTTGCTCAATTGTAAAAATTTTCTCATCCGTAAACAAAATTTTTCTGTGACCTCCCTTTGCGTACCGCTTCAGTAATTGTTTCGATTTTACGACCCTATTCTTCTTTAAATTATCAGTTAAGAAATGACCAGAGCGTCTCTTATAGGCTGCAAGTCCTAAGTCATCTTTTAAAATACGCGACATGGTTCTAGGTGCTATCTTCATTTCCCGAGATAAAATCTTTTGCTTTCGGACAGGATTTCTTCGAATTCTTTCCCTTACTGCTTTGACCACCTTTTTCGTACGAACACTACGTGGACGGCCAGATCTTTTTCTGTCACAAACAGAGGAAGTCTCATTGTACCTATTAATAGCCCGGTACACAAACATTTTACTAAAACCAAGTGTATGGAGAGTTTTAAAAATTGCATTTGGCTCCATACCTACTTTGTGTAATGCAATCACAGCGATTCGGTTCTCTTTATCACCCCACTCCATTTTAATATCGCAAAATATTGTACAATGTATTGGCGCCAAAATGAGAAAACACAATGAACAATCGTATAAAAATGACAGATTCGAAATTCAAATGTAATATTTTTTTATTTTTAAGTGTAACAGTATTTATGGCCAGACTAAGTATTTAATTTTTCTTGTGTATAAATCACGCTTCTCACATGACCGATGTCAATAGCAAGCACAGTCTCTTTTAGTACTGAAGCATCAAGCAGCAAGAGCCCAATAGGCGGGGGTCCTGACGCCTGCAATAGACGTACCTGTTTTAATATTATTGATAGGTAATAAATACAATTCGATGTTGAGATGTAAACGCATAACCAAATGTTTACGAAATCGATAAGTTTGATTTATCGAGGATTAGAAACAGCACCAGTTGGCGGTCGACTGGATGATCGCCAGGATATCGAACGAACCAACGACGTGACAGGGACATGATGTTTATATCGGGTTCGGTGTAGAGTACAATGGATCGCAAAACTATTTCGGACATCGTTGTTCAGATCAAGAGTTAAATTTCTTTTACTTTCACACTCGTACGTAGGAACACGAGAACACCAATCCATTCACAGCATGGCACGAACTAGTACAGGATTAAAATATTCCTTATTATTAATGTAAGGGCAATATTTTTGAACTGTTTTAATTTTAATATTTACAAAAGTAAGCAGCCCATTTCGGTTTATCATCGTCTCCAGGGCTCTCTGTGTTCACTCTTAACAGTGCAGGTGTCTAAATCAACCTTTACAAATGAGAGTGTCCAAATACATAACTTACAGACATAATATGGGTTAATGGTATAAAGGTCATGTTAAACAGTTTTGAAGCTAAACAACAGAAAGGCTCGTCCTTCGGGATAAAAAGGACCTAATTCGTATTTCGTACGTAGCAAAGGTTTGTGCAGTTGGATCACGCACCAAGTCACTTAGTGTCAGGGCTAGAGGTTCTGACAGCTATTGAGTACGTGCTCTGAGTCCACCCAACCTCTCCAACGACGCCTCTCGACTTCACATAGTTTTGTTTTGTATAACTAATACAATTCTTTTTAGAATTACTCTCTTCCCTCTGAGGAAAATTACAGAGAGATTGACGACAGAATCAACTGATACTTGAACGATCAACTAATGTGTAAAATTTGTGAAGTTAGAGCTTCTAGAGTTAATGAATACCAAAAAATACTTATTTGCGGAATATGTTCGTCAAAAAGATGTTACAAAGTTATTTAAGCATTCCAACATATTCTACTATTCTAGTTCAATGATAAGCCGGTACCAGGTACGACACACGGCGACGACGACTAGGTACCCAGAGAAAAATAAGAAAAAAACCGGTATCTTCCATTTTTAAATATTTTCACATCTGTGATTTTGGGATACGTTGTATACATATGTATAATATCTTATGCTTGGCATCACGTGTCATCTGACAACTTCTTTACAGTACGAGCCGTATACTGACGTCATTGCAACATTTTACATATATTGTATCTCACTGAGTGAGATCCGAGAAAGAGTGAGATTGAAAGAAAGTGTCAGTGTTAAAATGAGAAAGGGCATGCTCCGCTGGTTCGACCATGCGGAAAAAATGACGGATAAAAGATTGACAAAGCAGATATACAATGCGAATGTGAATGGATGTAGGTACCCGGGGTGACCAAGGTTGACATTCCACGATTAGATCAATCGGATATTATCCAAAAGCGGCGCCAATTTTTCGAAACCGGCGTGTTTGTATGAAAAGGGTTAATTAATGTAAAGGAAGCCAAACAGGTTTTTCAGGAGCGTGAAGTTTGGCACTCGATACTCTCTATGCCTATCCCGTAAAGAACATGGCGTGAATATATGCATGTACGTTTTTGAGGTGATCAAATTATACACGAATGCATGACGTACAATGCATACATGCATAAAATGCGGTTTTGCAGGAACCTGGATCTACGGGAAGTAGGACGATGTAGCTCCAACGTACAGTTGTATTTATGTTACGTCACATCCCGGAGTCAGCCGCTGGAGTCCACCACATTATGTGGCGATATACCTACACGTGATCAAGTATCTTTTTGTACGGCCGTCGCTTGATGACGTACGGATCATCACATCAAACGTTTCTCAACAACTTGATTTGAAGTTATTTATTTGGTCAATTTATATTGAGTGTTGTTATAATCTTTCATTTTTAAACCACAAAACATATGACTTTACGTACGTGATACGTATCTTTACGCCCATACCCCCGAAGTGGTAGGCAGAGGAACAACCAGGGCACCCACGACTAGCCGAAGACACTAAGTCCCATAATGTGATAGGTGGCCTATCGCCAACCGGGCGCATTTCCAATCCCGACCAACACTTATTTTTACTAGAAAATTGAAAAAACCCAATTTTCCTTTTAATGGCCGACCCGGGATTCGAAACCGAGACCTTATGCGGTAAAGTCCAACACCCGGACCGCTAGACCACAGAAGCGAATAAAATATACATTAAATACATAATATTATATATACATATAT
>NJDD01002148.1:141992-178801 GCA_002245505.1 Calephelis nemesis
AAAGGAAGCCAAACAGGTTTTTCAGGAGCGTGAAGTTTGGCACTCGATACTCTCTTTGCCTATCCCGTAAAGAACATGGCGTGAATATATGCATGTATGTTTTTGAGGTGATCAAATTATACACGAATGCATGACGTAAAATGCATACATGCATAAAATGCAGTTTTGCAGGAACCTGGTTCTACGGGAGGTAGAACAATGTAGCTCCAACCTACAGTTGTATTTATGTTACGTCACATCCCGGAGTCGGCCCTGGAGTCCACCACATTATGTGGCGATATACCTACACGTGATCAAGTACCTTTTTGTACGGCCGTCGCTTGATGACGTACGGATCATCACATCAAACGTTTCTCAACAACTTGATTTGAAGTTATTTGGTCAATTTATACTGAGTGTTGTTATAATCTTTCATTTTTAAACCACAAAACATATGACTTTACGTACGTGATACGTATCTTCACGCCCCGAAGTGGTAGGCAGAGGCACAACCAGGGCACCCACGACTAGCCGAAGACACTAAGTCCCATAATGTGATAGGTGGCAAGCCTATCGCCAACCGGGCGCATTTCCAATCCTGACCAACACTTATTTTAACTAGAAAATTGGAAAAATCCAATTTTCCTTTTGTTGGCCGACCCGGGATTCGAACCGAGACCTCATGCGGTCAAGTCCAACACCCGGACCGCTAGACCCCAGAAGCGAATAAAATATACATTAAATACATAATATTATATATACATATAATATACACGTACAGAAAGACAATTAGGGCGTCAGACAGTGTGGGTGCAGCTATCTCGTCCTGTCGATACCGAGGCGTAGTGTCGCGGCTACATGTTACTGCGGCCCCACCGGGGAACCGTATACCTAAAGTAACTAACATTTTCACACATTACTCATTACCAGATCAATATATTATAGTCTACAGCATGTACCCGGAACGAACTAGCGACGGTGTAAAATGGAAATCAAACGAAATAAGTAAAAGCACTTAACCCTTATCTTTGTAACAATTCAAATAAAAGCAGTCAAGTGTAAATCGTACTTGCCCATTAAAGGTTACATAGGCCGTAGCCGCAATCATCATAATCATAATATAAATAATCTTTCGGTTCGTTAATTTCACATTTATATACACTCTACGGTTTACGTCATTCCTGCAATTTGCGCGATTCGAAATTACACAGCTCTATCTCTTAACAGGTAAGTACAACCACTTTAGGTGTTATTGTTACAATACCTATTTAAAAAAAGCTACTTACTAGATCTCGTTCAAACCATTTTTCAGTTAAAGTTTAATAGTAATGTACATCATACATATTTTTGAGTTTTATCGTTCTCTTATTTTAGACGTTACAGGGGGGAGGGGAGATTACAAATTTTACCACTTTGGAAGTGCCTCTGGCGCAAAGTGTTCAGTTTAGAAAAAAAAAAATTAAAAAATGATATTAATGTTACGCCACACGTATGGATTTGATGAAAAAGGTTTTGAATTTTAGTTTTGAATTGTGCGGGGAGCTCCCAAAATTTATTGCTATTTTTCTATTTTTGTGTAAAAAAATTTAATACGGTTCACAAAATATACCTACTTACGAAGTTTCAACAGCATAGCTCTTATAGATTCGGAAAAGGTGGCTGTGACATAAGAGCGGACAGACAGACAGACAATATGACAAATCAATAATTGTCGGTTCAGCTAGTTATATACATAAACGTTTTGCTATATAAATAACTCTACACTATAAATAAGAAACTTTTTTTAAGTAAAATAAAACACGTTTTTTCTATGGAAATTCTTAAAGGGTGATTGATGACTGATGAGTATGTGGAAAAACAAGCAGCGACGAAATCGCAATTGGCACGAGAGCTCTGCGGGGTCCGCGGGAAGGGTCGCTGGTGGTATACTCCAATCTGGTCATTAGGCTGTCGTGTATTAGAATGGAAGTCAAGGTAACCGATACATTTCTTACTTAAAAGGCTTAACAACTCGAACTCTAAGTGGCAGCGCACTATTAACATTTTTTGTACCACTGCCGACGTATATTTTTTAATCGCCCGAGTAATGTGTTTGCTTCGTCAGCTTTTCCACGAAATACAACAATAACATTTTAGGAGCTAGCCTACAGTTACTACTAGTAACAAGCATTTCCTTTAAGGCTTCAATGGCGGCGATACCAATGTAAACACGTCGTCGCAGAACTCGAGGACATACACCCTTAAGGTACTGTACAGAAGAGTGGCCATCGATCAGTAGTTCGCCGGTTCGCTGGGCCCACACGTCCCTAGCAGTGCCCTTGGCCGCGCCCGAACTCCCCCCTCTCCCCAGATAGCACTTGCTCTACACTTTATTATAGCTAGTTCCGCTTACGTCAAACAAACTTTCATAAATATTTCTGCACTAGCTACATCTTTTGCATTGATCATTTTGGCACTTGTTTGTAATTTTGTTTACCCCGTGTTGGCCCGGGCTCCTTTGCAGAATAGACCATCTGCCTTCCTGCCAGGCAGCTCGTAAAAGGCGACCATAGGGTTATCGTCACTAACACCGTGACATCCTACTAGGTGGCAAAGTTTCGCAACGACTCGCTCAGATTGGTACCACTGCCTTACCTATTCCTGCCACCATAACGTCCAATGCTTGCCGTTGACGTTTTCCGGTTCGGAGGGTAAGGTAGCCGGTAAACTTTCTTGTGCTCGAGGCCTAACATATCGACCTCAGGTTGGCAACGCACCATTACCATCTTTGGTGTCCCTAGGAGGCGCGAATTTCTTACCATCAGGAAATCCGTCTGCTTGTTTGCCTTCATAAAAAAAATTTCACTCCAGTCGGTCCAGGCGTTTCACAACTCCAAAGCACATATCTACCGACATTATTATTTACAGTTGTTATGAAACTGTCAATTGTCCTCACAAGACAATTATCATAGTAAAAAATTGCAATAATCATAATACGTCATTATTTGCACTAAATATTTTTGGCATATATCTGGTTACGATTATTTTTACATAAGAACCGTCACTACTAGTCATCAATATCACACAACCCTCATTATAATCGGCTTAGCGGTTGGCCGTAGACTTGGGGAATTCAGGGCAGCTTTTATGGGTTTTCTTATCTACTTTGCGTGGTCTTCGACAACCGTCAATATAGTACATTGGCACATTTCGCGTATTACATTGCGTCGACAATAATATGACCATAAAAATGTTGAAAAAAAAAATGTTAAAAAAATTAACTTAAACCACAGATCGAAAATAAATAACACCAGGGAAGGGATCCCAATGTCACTCCTCCTGTAGAAGCACAACAACCAGTTGTTGGCAGTTATTACTTGGAGTGCAAAAACTGAAAGTTTCGAGAAGAAATAACTTAAAATGACTGTTTTCACACAGATTGCGATACATTCTCTTTGGTTGTAAAACCCTTATGTTGGCCGCCTCGTTGGTCGAGTGGCTGGCGTACACGCGTAACTACACAGTTCAACCGCGAGCTTCGGGTTCGATTCCCGACGAGGGCAGGCATTTATGTGATGAACATTTAGATGCCTGCATTTCCGGGTCTGGGTGTTTATTAAATGTATTCTGGTATATATTTAAGTATTTCTATGTATTAGTATCGTTGACTACCACCCATAACACAAGCATATAATTTGCTTACTTTGGGGTTAGATTCATATGTGTAACATGTCTAGGGATATTTATTTATTTATTTATTATTAACTGTGAAAACTGAAACTGGTTGGCTTACGTGTAACATAATCACTACATAGTATAACAAAGTCGCGTTCTCTGTCCCTATGTCCCTTTGTACGTTTCAATATTTCAAACTACGCAACGAATTTTGATGCGGTTTTTTTAACAAAGTGTTTAAAGAGGAAGGTTTATATGTATATTTCATACCCATGCGAAGACGAGGCTGGCCGCTAGTTAAACATAAATAAGGTACATTGTGTAAAAGTTCAAGTATCATTAAAAAAAGTGTCGATATTAGATAGCATAATATACGTTTGTAATAGCACAAATGTCTTCCCGCGAGAATTGAAAAGGAACCTCCACGATTATTGAATTAGTTAGGCGTGTGCACTGAGGACTCGACCAACGAGATGGTTCTATCCAGTTCCAAGACGTATCAAAGAATCGCACATTTCCATAGTAGTACAATATTAAGATAAAGTGCTGCCTCTCTCTCACCCAACAGAGGAGGCCGTCGTGCACACAATTAAGGCATTTAAAACGTTTGATATGCGACTGAAGCACGCACCGCACACCGTGATAGAAAAGTATTATTATTTTGCTACTTTACATTGTTTCCGAACTACATAAGAGGGGGCAGGCTAAACTTACTACTAAGCACTTCGCAAGAGGCGATTCGAGGTATCACTGTGGACGTTGCTACGCATTAAATTAACTGTTGCCTTTTTACTTATGTTAGTTAGCCTAATGCTTTTTTTTAATGCTATTTTTTAGATTAAGCCTACCCTTACCATGTCTTGATATAAAACAGTAGTCAATAAACTAAATTGTCCCATTAACCCAGTAAGGAAGGGGCTACACCACGTACCGCTATCATATTATTAGGTTGCCTCATAGTTGAGCTCGAGAATATTAAGATATTTCACTGGCACCCAGAACATGTTTAAATGATTTTTGAAATGCACGTTAAAGGAAAAAAATATATGGCATTTCTACTACTTCAAATCGAAAACGTGGACCCATACATACCCATACTTCAAACATAACCAACATTTATTCCCGTACGGTAAAAATAGCAAAATTTTTTCAATTGACATTTGAAGGTCAGAGGCCATACATTCTGTCAAAATGGTCAAAACGGAAATGGATAATTTGTTTATGGTTCCAAATTCAAATTTCATACAAAACTAGCAGTCCGCTCCGGCGTCGAACTGATGGACATACATGTACTTCTAATTTTTCATAGTAGAAATGTATCCTATGTTTATCAGGGGTAATGTTCTAATGGCAATTGGGCAAAATAGTCCCATAATTTTTGAGACTATTCAAATAGCAACAAAAATTCAAACATTTCATATTTTTAACATTTACTAGCAGAACCGGGGAAATTTATACCGCCTGATAGCATTAATAGTCCAGTCACTATATAAGATATAATGTTGCATAAAAGACACTTTGCCAATTTATTTTTTAACAAATACTATGAATGTGTTCATGGAAATTTCCATGCTTAATTAGGGGGGTTGCGCTCCGAGATATCCCCAAAAATGTGTTTTTTATAACGCAGAACCAAAACTAATTTTGAAGTTAAATTGGCACATAGAATAGAATAGAATAGAATAGAATAAATTTTTATTCAAAGTAAGTATGACTAGATACATTTTTTGAAAGTCAAATTCGATAGTAAAAACGTTAGATTATTGTTATATTAAAAATTACAATTTAATTTAAATTAACAATAGTATTAGTAAACAATTATTAAGTCCTTATAAGTGCATTAATCTAACCAAACATTGGTGTCATTAAAATATTCATTTATATTGTAATAAGCCTTTCTGTAAAAGACATTTTTAATATGTGATTTAAATTTCCTTTCAGGTAAAGTCAAAATATGTTCAGGAATCTTATTATATATGACTATACCTAAGCCTATAAAAGATTTTGAAGTTTTAGCTAGCCTAAATTTTTGAACAAATAATTTATTTTTATTTCTAGTGTTAACATTATGTCCGTCTTTATTTTTTATAAATAAATGAATATTTTTCCTTACATACATTATATTCTCATAGATGTACTGGCTAGGCACTGTCATGATAGATATTTTTTTAAATACCTCTCTCAGAGATTCTCTACTACTCATATTATAGATAGCTCTGACAGCTCGTTTCCGTAAAATAAATATTGTATTTATGTCTGCTGCCCCTCCCCATATTAAAATACCATAGGACATAACACTATGAAAGTTACTAAAATATGTAAGCCTTGCAGTCTGTACGTTAGTTAACTGCCTTATTTTTCTCACTGCATAAATAGCTGAACTCAGTCGCTTAGCCAAATAGGAAATTTGAGGACTCCATTATAGTTGTGAATCTATTGTAAGACCTAAAAATACCGTATTATTTACAAACTCTAACTTGTTCTCCTTTAATTTAATTACAATGTTAATAATTGGTCGAACATTAGGCAAGGAAAATCTCATACATTTAGTTTTTTTCGCATTTAGTGCTAGGTTATTAGCATCAAACCATTCCGAAATATGATGCAGGGTTCTATTTATTTCATATATATCCGGATTACGTCTACTAAGATGAAAGACAATCGACGTGTCATCCGCAAACAATATTATCTCACATTTATTTTCCACTACTGATGGCAAGTCATTTATGTATACAAGGAAGAGAAAAGGGCCTAATATTGAACCCTGTGGCACCCCCATTTTCACAAATGTGTCATTAGATTGGGTTCCATTTATTTCTACTTTTTGTATTCGCGTATGTACGCGAATACAAAAAGTACGCGAAAATATGAATTTAACAAATTTAAAGCTTCAGTACTTAACCCATAATACTTTAGTTTAGTCAGCAGCGTTTGATGATCTACGCAGTCGAAAGCCTTTGATAGGTCACAAAAAATACCAATAGCATTATTAGATTGTTCCCATGCATTTATTATATGTTTTATTAGACCTGCAGCTGCATCAGAAGTAGAACTTCTTTTTGTAAAACCGTATTGTTGATTATACAATAATTTATTTACATTAAAATACCCAATCATCTGATTATACATAATTTTTTCAAAAATTTTACTCAGAACTGGAAGGATAGATACCGGTCTGAAATTTGTTGGATTACCTTTGTCACCTGACTTAAATAACGGTACAACTTTAATTATTTTCATTTGATCGGGAAATATTCCTTCGTCTACACATCTATTATATATATATCATATGTTCTATAATACTGTAAAAATATAATAAAAATAAAATTCCGTAGTACTTGTTTATATTAAAAGATACACAATTATTTCTGTTAAAAAAATAAATAATATGACTTACAAAATAGGACTTTAGGAGATTTCGATGGTTATATACTCTATATACAATAGCTTTTAACTTATACTAAGTTTTCACCTTGGTGACTATTAGAAATAATTGAAAAACTGTTTTTTTTTTCTGACTTGCACTAAAGACACTCGAGTGATTTTTACAGATAATAATGCACATATTCTTTACTGCAAATACTCGTAATCCTCTATTGTGGAAGTTAGAGTTTCTTTAAAAACTGAAAGTACCTGAAAAAAATCATTATTTGCAAATAAAGCTTTAGCTTTCAACGCGCGTGGATATGGTTGCAACGCACTGCTCGCCCGTGTGAGGGAAAGACGTTTTATTCTTTAAAATTTTGATAGATACGAGATTGGGCTACTTAGATACTAGATAAAACTCCCCCAAGTATAATTAATGTGCGTGGGCAGAAAAATAAAAAAAAAACTTAAAAAAGTATAGCAGTCACCGACGTGAAATTTTAGTAGATATCAATGTGAATAATGTATGAAGGATGCAGTTTGAATCCTATCTTTACTTTTTTTAAAATGTGAGCCTGTAACAGTTTTGTATAGGGAAAAAAATCTAATTGTGGACGAATACTAATTTTTTATTAATATATTGGTAGGATTTATAAAAAAATATAGGTCAGTTGAATATGACGGAGACGGGTCTGAAGGAATCGTGGCACTTGACACTTAGATTTAATTTTTTAAGTTCGTTGTATCTTCTGATTGAAACATTCTATTTCAATAATTCAAAATGTAATCGAAAGATAGTGAAACAGTCTTAAACCTTTGGTATGCCGCGAGCCCGACTATAACGCGCCAGTATAACTGAATTGGGTGGATCCGCGTTCCGGCATGCAAACGATTAATACGAAATGATTCATGTGGGGGTTAAAAGTTAAGGTATGGTTCGGAAATGGTCGGCATTTCTAGAAACAATTTATAACTACACTTATACTTTTTGTGGAAAGTACAAGTGTAGTTAGGTAGTGAATTGTTTCTAGAATGGATTCCACCAAGTACCGACGACAAGAATAAGAAACTGTCGGAATTTCTATCAATTTTTAAAATGTAGAACGGAATTACACTTCTTTAAACATTATAATAGTTAGATATATTATGGCGTTGTGAAGTTTTAATATTTATTGATACGTTCTTTAATATTGTAGTTAAATTTTTTTATGTTTTATGACTTTCGCAGCGCATGCGAAGAAAGACATTTTACAGCGAATTTTTAACACCTTGTGTTACATTATTGCAGTTTTAGTTGGGATCCCTATACTATATATTAAAATATATATTACTCAGTGATAATGCAAAATTTTAATGGTTAAAGAATTTTGTAAATCGGTTCAAGGACTGCTGAGTCCTTGAGTTTTTGTTACAAACATCCAAAAATACAGAAGTACAATAATACAAAACTATCTTCGTTATTGGGTATTTTGTTTAGAATGATTTTTAAATTTCGAAAGTTTAATTGAACGAATTTTTCAATTTGGATAATTCAAAAAGCAATATAGAGGTTTTGACACAAGAGTGTTTTTGTTTAAATGAAATAGTTTATGTAGAGAAGCTATGGATAACACGGTCCGAATATGGTAGGCATTTCTACCAACTTTTAAAATGTAAAAAAAAGAAAAAGGATTATAACCATTATTATAATAGTTAGATATATGGTGACGCGAAGTTTTTTTGTAGATGTAGTAAGTTTATTTAATATTGTATAACATTTTTTGCTTCTACCTTTAACGGTTTTCGCAACGCACGCGATAAAAACTTTTATATTCGTAGCAAATTTTTTCACACCTTGTGTTAAGAGTATTAAAGATTTAGTAGTGGTGAACGAATTTTTGACCAAATACTCAACAAGTACTATAGAGAAACAACCGTTTTTACCAGATAGAGCTCCCGCCGACTTGTTTCTTTATTCTAAACTCAAAATATCACTTCGTGGCATCCGTTTTTAGTCGGTAGAACACATAAAAGGGAATTCGCGACGAGAACTAAACTTAATTCCGAAAACAGCTTTTAAAACATTTTTTGGTGATTGAATTATTTGTTCTCGTAAGTGTGTTGTTTCTGAAGAAATATACTTTAGAGACGATAAAATAGATTTTGACGAATATCGAACAGTTCGTATAGAATTGATTTTTCCCGGTTCTTACTTAACAGAGAAATACAACGGTCACGCCATCGATGCCGATCCTGATTTTTGTATAAAATATTTAAAATCATTTAAAAATAATTAAAATCACCTAGATTGTGTTAATCATACTACTACGAAATGGCGCAGTGCTATTGGTTGATACACTCACTTATCATACGGTTGCCAATAACCTTGTACTTACTTATCAAAATCGTTGTTAGTTTGGGAATTGTACACATACGAGAAGAGTTGCACTTATAACGTTTGCCAATACATTGTGGCCCAAACAACCAAGTTCAGGCTACATGACTAAGGCGAAACTCGATGTAAGCAAAAAGTGCAAAAAGTATGTGCGAAAGGAATAACTCTTTTTGATGCTCCTTTTTAAGACATACGTATGTTTACGCTAAGTATATTACGGGACCGACTGCTCTCTGCCCTCTAGCAGTTATACTTCCGAGTGCCACGATTTCTACATATCTGTACACTGTCACGTCGCATTAGAAACTTTTGACAGCACCGACGTCCATCCACATTCGCATGTTATTTATGTTACACCCACAACTTGATTTCTGTAAATGTTTGTCGAGGGGATCAACAAATCTATTAAAAAATTCTGTATCTGATGGAAGTTTTTAAGTCTAAAGTCCAGCAACAGATATAGGCTGAGATGTCTTGTCACTAAACCAAGTCGATTAACCAAGTTAAAAGACATGATATACAAAAAGGGTTGTCGCTGATAGCCCCCTCTTTTTTTACGTTGCCGAATAATGAAGATGACAAAACGACTGACTGTATCGTGCGCGTGCCACACGCCATGTAACAACAGACCGAATTTGGTAGTTTGCTACAATTTTATCACCAAATCACTAAGTTGGCAGTTGTGCGTCAAACTGGATTTGTTTTCAGTCCACTTGGCCTTATCTCGTAGCGCGGTGGCCTGGCCCTGACCTCTCGCACTATTCCAATTATTTTTCGTTTATACATTTCTTTATTTTTCTACCAAACAAATGCAAGAGGCTTTGTCCTACAAGAACTAAAACCTTCGTATTTTCACGAGGTGCCAACAGCTCTGCAAGTACGCGCCAGCTTCGGAAACTTAGAAGCTTTTTAACGCCATTCTACTTTACAGGAACATAATTTTACCGTGTGATTAGAAGTGTGTGATGTGCCCCCATAAAACTCGCATCTAACCTAAATCAAGTTTAATATAACAAACCATAAAATTTATTAAAACAGAACAAAAGGAGTTGAGTACTATTGGTGCGATTTTTAATATGCTTCCACAATGTATTTTTTCTAAAATTGTCATCGTTTCCTTTTATATAATAATGAAAAATTTTACTCAAAATCGGCCAAACTGTAGTACGACACGACTATAGAGGAAAAAAGTATAACGAGATTTGCTATCGAAAATAATAATCATAATAATTAATGAGGTCTTCATTAGTTCACTGTCACCACGTTACTACCGTGTCACAAGTCAACGGCAGTAGTCAATGAAATATATTTTAAACATCATGTTATAGGACACCTTGAAAAAATATAATCTTCTAAGCTACATTTTTTAATAAGTTTTTTAACAAAAAGTATAAAAAATAAAATGTATCCAATAAGCGCCAAATGATGGGAGTTTCATGAGTTCCCATGACCACCTTCCCGTTACATCATCAGATCAGCTCTATCTCATATGAACTTGCATTGTTATCCAATTTACAAATAGGTACATGTAAAATTTTATCTCAACTGGTAACCGGAAAATGGATTTTAGTAAACTAGCAAATAAAATAAAACCTATTAAAATACATTTACAGCCTCGCGTATACACTGTAAAGTTGTGGAGATTTACATGTTATATGATAATATGTAGTAAGAAAAATAAAGAGAAACATCACACCGCGGGAAACCGTTGGTTCACTAACAAATGTAACAAAATTTATTCATCTTGCCATGCCATCAGTTGCCATCAGTCGACAACAAATATAACAAACACACAAACACGGATTCAAAAATGCAAAACGCTAGATGACCATCTCACAAATGCCTGCACCTGTCGGGAATCGAACACGAGCCTCGAGGTTGGTCGGTATTGTTATACGTGTACCGCAATCCCTCGACCAACCAGGCGATCCAAGTTATTTAGCTTTAATATTAATTTTTATTATTGCGTTTTTTTTCAAAGTTAAACGAAAAATTTATTTAATTTATTTATCTTTAGCTAATGGATAATATAAGATGTTCAACTTTATACACACTCACTATATTTTGTTTTTGTGTAGAAATTGATGTAAAAACTCCATTTGTATAATATAAATGTTACCGTTGGTTTGTGATACCATCAGTTATATTATTTAAATAACATATACACGTCAGTTGTTGTTTTTGTTGCAAAAACATTATGTTAACGAAAAAATACACTATATACTATATTATATCTTTAGCTTACGAAAATACCAATAGAAATGTAAAGCACACACCGTTGCCAGAGACGTCCGGCCGGCGCGGATGGGTCGCGCGCACTACCCTAACCTTCAAAAGCTTTCAGCGAAGTTTATACACAAAGTTGAGCTGGGGCGGGCGGACTTCAGGGATTCTCACACATAATGAGCCTGACGCGTAGACTTTTGTAAATGAAAGTGATCGGAAACCACGAAGCATAGAATACTACCAATTCCGAGCAACCTCACGCGCTTAGTTTTGCTTTTATATAATCAAATTTCATGAAACAAAGACTATATAAGTCCTGATTGCTTTCTGCTGAATTAATAGGCGGTGTAATTGGGTTTTTTGTTGAATATATAAATATACTATATTCTATTGTCAGCATAAGATGAAGTTCAAATGTATATAAATTGTTATATAAAAGAAAGTCGTGTTCATTACATAATTTATAACTCAAAAACTGGTGAACCGATTTGGCTGAAAATTAAAAGGGAGGTAACTTAGAACCAGGAGACAGACATAGGATACTTTTTAACCCGTTCGACGGCGAGGAAACTAGGACTAACGACATTTTAATTTTTCCTAAACAAACTGAACGGGTGGAACGAAGTTCGCCGGAACAGCTAGAGAATAAACAAATTACTAGTAATATCTGTGCACACGTCTGCACTACAAGACGCGTATACACGGACATACATGTATATTTAATCCATTTGTTACAGTTCAGAGAAGATTTGAAAGAAATCTAGAAAAAAATCTAAATCTTGCTTAGACTTTCTTCGCAGTTTTCCCATTTTCTTCTCTTTCAAATCTTCTCTGAACTGTAACAAATGGATTAATTGCTGTTCGTTAGTCTCGCTAAAACTCGGGAACGGCTGAACCGATTTCGCTAATTTTGGTTTTGAATTATTTGTTCAAGTCCAGGGAACGTTTAAAAGATAAGAAAAAGGAAAAAACTTGCGAGGAAACTAAGAAAAACAACATTTTACTTTTTCCCATGCAAACTGAACGGATGGAACGAATTTCGCCGGGACAGCTAGTATAATCTAAATATAGATACTCTACTATAAATATTTGTTTGCGAAAATGGGTTTTAATTATAAAGTATTTTGTAGACACTTGTTATCCGCTTGTCCCTGAAAACATGGGCGTAAAATGTAGTTCGGGCGGAACATGAGTTCCGTAGAAAACGTTCAATAAAGGCCTGCGGACTGCAGCGAGACAATGCAGAGGCGGCGCGAGGGTTGGCGGGGGGGCATGTTAGGGACGGATATGGTGTTTGAACTACGGTAAAAAGGGGCAGTCATTATCTGTAAATGGCGATGGTTGTGTTAACTCTCGGATGGAAATTCCAAAACAAACATGCAACCGATCCATATGACAGTAAGGGCACACACATCTATCTAGGTACCCGTTACCAGCCATGTGGTTCGTCACATGCGATTGTTTTATTTAAATTCGCACATGATCACACCCATAGCAATAGGTAGCGTATATAGGGTAGATAGGGTAAAACTTGATCGTTATAGTCTTCGAATTAACGTGCTAGCCTAGTAGTAAACATATTTTAACGAACTAATACGTAAAAACATTTATAACAAAAATAAAACTACAATACATTTAATTAAGTTAGATATTTGGGCACCACAATGTGGTAGAATATGTTGGTACAAATAAGTATTCTGTAACAAATTTTAAACACACATGTTCCGCAAATACATAAATTTAATTATTTTTTTTCATTTTCAATAAAATGCGTTTGAATGATTCCTGTGTGCCTAACATGATGCATATAATTACCCTTTGTTCTCATAAGGGCAGTTACTCAACAAGGCAGTTTTCCTTTGTCAGTCCGGGTTTCTTTTGCAGAATATACCATTTGCCTTCCTGCCAGATAGCTCGTAAAAGGCGAGCATAGGCTTACTGTAACTAACACCGTGACATCTTAATAGATGGTAGAGTTTCGCAGCGATTCGTCCGGGTCGGTATCACCCCGGTAGTCGGTATCACTTACTTATTCCTGCCGCCATAATGCCAGTGCTTGCCGTTGAAGTATTCTAGTTCGGTGGATAAGGTAACCATTAAACTTACTTTTGATCGAGGCTTAAAATAACGGCTTCAGGTTGGAAAAGCATTATTACCACCTTCGGTGTCTCACCAGGAAATCCGTCTGCTTGTTTGCCTTCCAATATCATAAAAAACCGCATAACTTAATATTTTTTCTATATTTAAAAATAAAACCTAATATTTACCAGGCCAGCTCTATAAAAAATGGCGCGGATGGTGGGACATGCAGTGTCACGGACCCCTGAAGTTACAGAGGGTGGTATTTTCAAACGGATATAACTTAGAAATCTAAAGTAAACAGCGTACTCATTCCGTAAAGGTAGGTAATGCCAAAAAATACGTTTGGCAAAGTATGAAGCATGTACCTAGGATATTTGAAAAACATTTATATGAATGTCAAAAATACCAACAGGAAAAGAATCCCGATCAGAATGATTGGTCTCCGGATGAAATGCTTTTCTAGGTTTAGGTTTAAAGACATTTATTCTCTTAAAGACATACATTAATATCAATTACATGAGAATATTGGTGAACAGAATTAAACAAATTGACTGTCGTACATTGCATGGGTACAAACACATAGATTAATCGACAGACATCCGACGACACGATATTATTATCTAACATCATCCCAACGAAACAAATCTCATTGTAATTAACTTCATTTGGTTTCAAAAATGATAACCTGTACGCCGCAGATCGCCGTTATCGCTAGTGTCAGCCATAACAGCCCCATAACAGAAAAGTTTCACACCACTAACGCCATTGAAAGTTGTCATAAAGGTAATCCTTTATATTAGGTATTTTAGGTATTTGGAGGTAATCGTCCAAATACCAAAAACTTTATTCAATTTTATAACGCTTCTCAAAAAGAAATCTAAATTGTCTGATAAAAAAATAAGTCGGCGGTAACAACTATCGTACCGAAAAAAGAAGAACAGCTGATTGAGATTGAGAAAAACATTAACTCATTTCATCTGATTGTGTGACATTAACAAAAGCTCTTGAATGTTTTTTAATTTAAGTTTAAGTAAAATTGTTTTCTGTTCAAATGTACTTTTAAAAGTCTATTCTTTAGAGCATCGTTCCTTATGAAAACAAAGGGAAAATTACCATCTTTGTCGTTTTTCAATTTGAACGTCACGCCTTTTGGTAATGTCACATTGGTCGAGGATTGACAGTTAGCTTGTGTTTTACATTTATTGTGTATATGTGCCTTCCAATATAAGTGATTCCGTATTTTGAGAATTCTTACGCAACATAGGTACACATAAATCCATTATTAAAATATTTAAAAAAGTGACAATATTTGACCTTTGAACGTATAGGTCATCTTAAGATTTTTCAACTTTATCACAAATACCAACTACAGCAATATTATAAATGTAAAAGTTTGTCTATTACAATTAAACTTAGCTATCTTCAAGGGTCTTCGAGATGCTTGAACATCTGTAAAAAAGGCAGTCTAGTTTAATTAAAAAAGTACTTAGTAGATTGATTTTACTATTGAGCAAATATTCCGACGAAATAAAAGCAAAAATAAACGCAGATAGAAATAATATCCAAAGTATATATCCTGGGCTAGACCTGAGCGTCAAGAACACGGGGGGTTCCCCAACAAACTGAAGGGGTGGAACGAATGGAAAGGAACGCAATAGCTAGAGAATAAACAAATTACAGTAATATCTGTGCGAACGTCTGACTACAAGACCTCTATCTATGACCCCTATCTGTGCTCCTGTATATGCTTTGTGTGTGTGCAGAGCAAGTGTACGAGGCACCATAAGTAAATACAGGCAGTGCCCGACGCGTATTACTTGCAATAAGCAGAAAAAAGAAGCAGAAATGTGATAAAGGCATTTAAATATCAGAAAACAAGTTGAATATTGATATCGTAAGATACAAATCGAGCAGGCAGATGCTAATGCTAATATAAAAAACCACGCACGCATAAAAACAAGAAAAGGTACGGGCGACCCGTATAGACCTTGCTTGCAGACGGGGAAAAAAGGGAAAAGTCCACATTAGGGAGAATTGATGGTGTTGGATATCCTTGACCTATGGTTTGTTTACCATCGTAACACATACATTGCTTGTTCCACATAGAGATTGACGGTGCTATCAATTTAAACCATGACTAGCCCGACATTCCGCCGCATATTTATAGACACGCCGCCGGTGTGCAAACAAACAGACAACCTATAACCTTATGTACAAAAAACAATATAATATTTAAACTTAGTGCATATGCAGTAATGGGGATACCTATTTTTTTTTAATAAAAAATAAATAAATCTAGAGTATATGAAAATGTTATAACCTAATTTAAATTACCTAGAGATAAAAGCTTATGGGTTGGTAAGTACTCGTACAAATCTCTACTCAAAAATTATTTTTTAATTCCTGAAAATAATATACTTTATCATTACAATTTTAAACTACGAGTAGGTATATTTTTAAAAATAAGTTAATAAAGTTTTTGCTAGCCCGATCTTCTCAGTGGGTGACCGCGATTCCGATCCTGTTGGCAAATGTGAGAACAGTAACGTGCGTTTCTTAAAGGCATTTAAGCTTTGCTTACACATTACATTGCATGTGCTTTACAAATTGTGGATTTCAGAGTAAACTAACTAGTAAGAGTACTCAAAATTACGTTTAACAAATTTCCTGATCTTTAAATATATATCTGAAAGTAAGCATGTTACAATTTGTTTGTCAACATTTTTTTTTTATAAAAAAAGTTGAGTATTTACGTTAACTGAATTTCCCCAATAAATAATACCATACGTTAATAGTGGGTAAACAGATACACAGTTCGCATTTCGAGTTACATATTCGCATTTCTTTCCGCCAGGAACGATAACATGTAACAATGGCTGATTACTTTTTATTCATAGTGTCTATGTGTACCTTCTAGTTTAAATGTTGGTCATTCTCCATCCATCTCCAAATGTTCCACATCCTTAATTCTTACATTAGACTGCTTTATAGCTAATGATAACGGTTTCGTTTTACAGTTTATAAATAAATTGCATGAAAATTGTCTAATTGAGATTAACTTTTAGGTTTATGGAATCAAGTCAGTTAGTAACATTCTTCAGAGTTGAATTTATCCTATCTTCAAACATTTCTTGATTTGGATATTTATATAGCATCATCGGCTAATAGCACGGATAACTAATTTTTATTTTAGGCAGTTTATTTATGCTAATTAGAAATAAAACGGAACTAAAATACTGCCTCGTGGTACTCCTAGTATGGCATCATTGTACTCAGACGTTACTGTCTCGATAGTTCGATTAGTTTTATTTAGGTAGCTAATGGCTGTCACCTGGGCCCTTCTTTTTAAATAAATATGTTTTAAATAACTTAAGAGCGCTACCCCGGTCGCCAATGTTTTCTAACTGTATTAATAATGTGTCTTGCACGACACAGTCAAGTGCTTTGGTTAAATTAATTAAATAAGGATAAACACTTTTTTTGTCATTGATATCATCCCATATTCTCTTCATAATTAAAAAAAAGCTAAGGATGTATTTTTTCCTCTCTGAAAGCCAAACTGATTGCTATTGAGAATATCATTTGTATTAGAAAATAGAATTAACCTATTATAAATAACTTCTTCGGATATTTTCAAAATACTAGGTAGTAAGGCAATTGCTCTATAATAACTTATTTCTGCCTTTTTTATGATATCGGAAGGCAAAAAACGGATTTCCTAATGGTAATAAATGCACGCCGTCTAGAGACACCAAAGATGGTTATGCTGCGTTGCCAATTTGAGACAGGGATGCTAGACCTCGAGCAAAAGTAGGTTTACCGATTACCTTATTTTCCAAACCGAAACACTTCACGTTGGTACCAATCCGGAAGAGCCGCTGTGAAACTTTACCACCTAGTTAGATGTCACGGTGTTAGTGACGGTAAGCCCATGATCGCCTTTTGCGAGCTCCCTGGCAGGAATCAAAATTAGAAAAATCTTTATTGACGTGAACCATACAAGTGGTACTTGTGCGTGTTAAATACTAACAGTTAAAATATACAACAGTGACAAAGTACAACAATTAATCACATTACAAATTGCAGTGGGAGATTGAAACCTCTATCCCCAATCACGTTCGTTCTAATTATTAAAATTATTATTATATAATAAAATTAATTGTATTTAAAAAATCATACAGGAAACCATCGAAATACCCATGCAAAATTTATCGATTTAGCCGTTTAGAAATTAAGTACAAAAGAACATGTTTTACTACCCGGTGTCTTATTACCCGTTGTCCCGTGGGATTAAAGCATTGTCCCGCGGTAAATCGTAGCCTATGTTCATCAGGGATAATGTTGGCTCCCAATGGTAAAAGAATTTTCAATACTATTGAATACAAACAATCTAAAACTATGTTTATTTCAGAACTTGTCCTGTGCTAGGGTTATATTTCTATAAATTTAAGAAAAGGAAAACAAATCCTGTGATTTGAACTTGTCACCTTTCGTATCAAGCCAACGAATAATGCTCTAAGGATATGAGCTACTGAGGATTTCTAATTCATATCTTATTCATTCCTGTAGAATACCATAGATATACAGTTCTGAGTAGGTACTGGTCTACTAAGTGAGTTCAACATTACAGATAAAATTCTCATTTATAATGGCCATAACTTTCGTTTCCTTTTTTTATGATATTGGAAGACAAACAAGCAGACGGATTTCCTGATGGTAAGAAATTCCCGCCGCCTAGAGAAACCAAACTTGGTAATGGTGCGTTGCCAACCTGAGGCCGGGATGTTAGGCCTTGAGCAAAAGAAAGTTTGCCGGCTACCTTACCCTCCAAACCGGAACACGTCATAACGTTATGGCGGCTGGAATGATTAAAGCGGTGGTACCAATCCGGGCGAGTCGCTGTGAAATTGACGGTTTCTCTTAATTATTTTCATTTAAGCACTTGCACTATGCTCAACATCCATATTAAAATATTATCCTTAAAACATTTTTTTTGCCGCTAAGACTAGTTAACTAGTCGTTATTTTTTTTTAAATGGCCAAACTGGCAACACTAAACCTAGATTCTAACAATATTTAGAACAATAAGCACTTAATTTTTCCAATTCACAAACATATAGAAATTCCTCGTGTGTGCGCTTACTCATAAAACTGAGGCAAAGCTAGTACCAGCTTTTCCCTACTCTTACGTCACGGCGCCACAAAACAGTTACCTAAATGGTTCATAGATGGCGTGGATACTAATCGTTTTAGTTTAAGACATTACTACAAGTTTAATCAAAATGTTTAATGCATATAATTAAAAACACACGCAATCTATGGGGTATTTGGGCTTATCTGCGTTTATTGAGAGCTCTCACTCCTACATGCAGTACTGGGGAAAAATATAACTGAAATTTTATTTTTAAAACAAGAAATACCTAATTTCTTAGTGAAAATATTAACGTATATGTTACCGAAGGAACAACATACAATTTAACCATCTAAATACAGACCCATCACATGCTTACCTACAATACATATAGCATCAGTAATTATGTATAAAATACGACTGCATATAGAAAAAAATACTATAGTCGGGGAACAGAAATAATGTGGTTATCTGACTTGTAAGGAACAACTAGTCCATTATCCCCAGAGATCAGAGATGCATCAACTAGAAACAGAAATTCCCACTGCACATATATTAACTATTAAAAGCGGTTCAGTTGTTGGACTTGACTGCATGAGGTCCCGGGTTCGAATCCCGGGTCGGGCAACAAAAACAAAATTGGGTTTTTCCAATTCCCTAATTTAAAAAAAAACGTTGCTCGAGATTCGATATGTGCCCGGTAGGCGATAGGATAGGAATTAGTGTCTTTGGCTAGACGTGGGTGCCCTGGTTGCGCATCTGCCTACCTCTTTAGAGATATGGGCTTGAAGATACTTTTTTTAATATATTATAGTGTATTCTAAATGTTTTATTAGTTTATGTTTTAAAAATGCATAAAATTAATAGTTAAATCATCGACTTTTTTGAAAACACTAGGCAGTTACGGAAAACAACATTATAAGATTATTAAACTAGCTGTTCGGACGAACTTCGTTCTACCCATTTGTACCGGAAAATTAAATTGTTATATTATTTTCCTAATTTTGTCGCAGTCGAACGGGATAAAAAGTATCCTATGTCCTTATCCTGGTTTTAAGCTTACTCCCTACCAATTTTCAGCCAATTTCGTTCATCCGTTCTTGAGCTATAAATAGTGTAACTAATACTTTATTTCATATGTTTACTAGCGACCGCCCCTGCTTCGCACGGGTATAAAACACACATATAAACCTTCCTCTTCAATCACTTAATCTTTTAAAAAATCGTTGCGTGGTTTTAAAGATTTAAGCATACAACTGGGACAGAGGAAGCGATTTTGTTTTATACTATGTAGTAAAGATAACAACACTACTTATACAATGACAAGAGAAATATCAATAATTGAAAGGAGTATCTTTCAATGCGAATCTTTGAATCCCTTATGCTTTTGGTTTGTCATTAATCCTTTATCTTGTTTACTTAGCTTAGACATTAACCAGCTGTTTGGATTTAGTCAATAATTGTGAAACGTTACACCGAACCGTACCGTAGACTACAAACATCATAAATGAAGGATCAGAACCAAATTATTGAATGGGCACAAACAATGTCTATAAGTATCTGGGATATAGTCGACTTGGAAGAGGTATAGATCAGAAACATCACAAACATGTATAGAAATGCCTAACATCTGAACATAAATAAAGTGTGTCTAAGACATGTTAAACTCGCCTCAATTAGAAAACATCTGACCAATAAACACCTACGCAGTCCACGTTCTTATATTATATTCGTTCGGTGTCATCAGCCTCTTTTTTCATCGATTCTCACCAAACACTATCTTCATCATCCAAAATCAGAAATAGAGCGTCTTTCTATACAAAGAGAAAAAGGTGGACAGGGTTTTATAGCTATTCATTTGATATGGCAAAATAAATTCAAAACTTGCAAGGATTCTTAGCAAGTATCCTGACGCCCTTATCTTCGAAAAAGGTAGGCAGAGGTACAACCAGGGCCCCACAACTAGCCGAAGACACTAACACCCGTATTCATAAACAACACAATGAGGCCTTATAGTACTCACTAACGCATAGAGACAGTCAAACCTATTCGCATACGATACTATATAAAGAATATATATAATTAAACCACTACGCTTTTGTCAAAATCAACGGAAAGCTAAAATAGCTACCAAGCTAGTTTAAAGGAACGCATAGCATCAAGTTGTTTCAGTCAAGTCGAAATTTTAAGTTTGTTTATTTGTAGCTATTGCAAGTTAATGATGAATAGGTAAGTAAAACTTAAACTAAGTAGAATGGATTACAGCAGTGAGGAAGAGTGTTGATTGTGTAAAATTAAAATTTTAAGGTTGTTTATTTGTAACAGTTGCAATTTAATAAATAATTGGTATTAAAAAATAATGAATTATAATGGATACCTAATGGCAGTGAGGAAAAGTTTGATAATCATATTAATAAAAGAACAAAAAAAATGAAGCCTCCATTCCAGAGAACAATGCTCTCTTGGAAGCTACTATTTACTATACAGTTAGCCGTAACCTAAACAAATCTGGTTTTTTTCTGATTCCTTGGCAGTTTACATCTGCTGCTTGGTAGCTGCTGGTGGGGCTACCAGCTTAGTTCCAAATCTAAATTCCCATTAATCTTAAAGCTAAAATAAGCGTTTTACACTTGTTTCCTCTTAAATTTATTCTATTCTAAGCTCTCCTATGTATGTTTCGCCAATAGACTATAGTGGATTTACTTTGCTTGATGCAAAAAAGAAAAAAAATTGGATGGCTTGACGTAAGGAGCGCATAATTGATTGCTGTTTTTCGCACAGCGTTGTTTTATTACATAGATAAGTATGCATCTTGAAAACAGGGTGTAAGTCCCACAATGTGATAGATGGAAATTATATCAACAAAAGAACACATATCTAACCCGAGCGCAATGTTGTTCTAATTAGATTTATTTACTTTTTTATTACCGACCAAGGGATCGAACCCTGGACCTCATGAGTCAAGTCTAAAACCTGACCGCTAGACCACAGAAGCGATATATTTTTTTGTTAAATCTGAACATAGTAGGGGGCTTAGTACGGATGATGCTGTCACACTACTTACGTACTGTAAACTGTAGTAGTTTTATTTATATAGACAACAGACAATGCTGTATTGGTGTCTTTTTAGCACTAGCAAAAGCCTTCGATAGTGTCTTAATTCCTATACTTCTGTACCAATAAGAAGGCATGGTCAGTCGTGGTGTCGCATTAAACTGGTTCAATAGCTGCTTACCAGACCGAAATCAATGTGTTTCGATTGGTCAAACTATTAGAAGCTTGCAAAAAAAATATTTTGGAGTACCACAAGTTAGCATCTTGGGTCACACTTTATTTGTTTTAGATATTAATGAAAATTATGAAGTTTCATTTCATTTTCAGCATTAGATGAAACCTTGTGTAACGATGATACAGTGGTTATCTTTCGTGGTACAACGTAGTCTAAGGTACGCATCGCATCGGGGCGGGGCATAACTCTTATATCTAGATGGCTAAGGTAAAATTTTTAACTCTTAGTACTAGTAAAACAAAGTATATATTATGTTTTCAAAAAACTACTGTTTCAGCTCCAATACAGCCTACCAATACTAAAATATACAAGTGTAATGGGACTCTAAATGGTTCTTGTGTATGATTAACTCGTATATTTGTTTTAAAATACCTGGGCGTCCATGTTGATGCAAATCTAAAATTTAGTACTCATATTGAAAATCTTAATTCTTTAAAGAAAAGTAATAAGTATAATGCGAAATGTACGCGACGCCGCTAGCAAAGAACCCTTTACTTACGCACTTTGCTAATCTTTGTTAATATTTAATTAAAGCTGGAAGAGCACAAAAATCGGTTCTGAAAAATTCTCCGGAAATCGTATATGTATCAACTAAAAGTCTTTATCAAGAAGCTGGTGTACTAACTGTGCGCCAAATTTTTATACTTCGAACAGCCCTTAAAGCATATAGGCCGTCTTTATCTTTGCCCGACAACCTCTTCGTCGGTCGCCGGGTATACAGTAGGCCTACTCCTATTATTAAGAAAACGATTGTGCACGACGACTACATCCCGAACATAGACAGCTACATACTTGTATTATTAACACTTATAAGTCCCCAAATGAATAGGTAATAACAATGTAAAGTTTCATGTTTTTTAGCTTAACGGATTTTGTTTTTATGTAAAGCATAGTGTCGTTTATGTAAATCAATGTATTAGAACAGGTTTTCTACAATTTTTATATGGTTATGGTTTTCAGTGTTTATGTTTACAACATATATTTTTTGGATTTAGGTCTTAATTACGTTTTAACTTATTGTATTAGGTAATATGCAAAAAGGAACATAGACAACGTTAAGGTAAAATTAATGGCAAAGTAGGCCGTAAACAGGCTAAGTATTGTGGTGAATTAAAACATCAATTTTGGTGAGTTTTATTTCATAAGGTCTTTTACCTCAAACAAATACCTTCCTATTTCACCAGACGATTAAATTTGCAAACATTAAATACTTATATTTATTGCTTACTAGTCGATCCGACGAAATGCGTATCGCTTAATATGAGCATCTACTAACAGATTGTATAAAAAATAGTATTGGTTTTTCCAGCCATTTTCCCGGTTTTTCTCTTTATGAGAACTTTCCCCTAAGCTTAATCTAATACAACAAAATAAACTAGCAAAACTGATCACTCCGTAAAAAAATTTGCCTGATGCTTTAGAGTTTTGATGTACCCCTGTAAATAAAAGGTGTCAGAGGACATTAGAGTGTAGGTGTAGGTGTAGGTACTGACCTGTGTTGGGAGCGGGCAGCAGGTCCCAGGGCAGCTTCCCCTCCTCGTCCTCCGCTTTCCTGAAGCTCCTCTCCACTGCAACCACACTCACTTATTTCGTATCTCATTTACATCAACGCACTAACACTTTACCACTGTTTTATGCTACATTTATATTGTGATATATTTAAGTTAATAAATTTAACTAATTTAGTTTAGTTAACTTAACTAGTTTTAGTTTTTAAGGTAGTTTAACTTTAAGCCCTAATGAAGCTGTTATACCTAAGTGAAAATCGGTAGGCTATTAATAAATTATAACTTATACGCAAAACAGTACAAGTGTTTCTTCATTTAAATATGTGAGTATTTGGTAGTTTTCAATCAATCAATCATCTTTATTTCCAAGCGACAGCGATTAAAAATATCAAATACTAGCTACGCCCCGCGGTTTCACCCGCGTAAGTCCCAATACCGCGGGAACTCCGGGATAAAAAGTAGCCTATATGTTATTCTGGGTCTTCAGCTACCTACATACCAAATTTCATGGTAATCGGCTTTGTAGTTTTTGCGTGAAAGAGTAACAAACATCCATACATCCTACAAACTTTCACATTTATAATATTAATAGGATATTCATATTTTGCATATAAGCACTTTAACAGCGTCATCGGTAACTATTTCTGATGCCGTAAAAATAGAACCTATTAAGTTATTAAATTAATAAGAAATGCTACGCGAACAGTACGTACGTGGTTTTTTTTTCAAAACGACGACGATGTTATATGGAAGTTTTAACAAGGGCCTTCGTTGAAATATTACACACTTTGAATTGAAAGCCGTCGCTTGCGTCTTCGTCTACCTAAGTTTTAGTTTTCCCATGGAAAACAGGTAGACGTCGCGCCGATACCTAAAAACTATTCTATCCTTAAAGTTGGAACAAAATCGGTTCAGTAGTTTCGGATTTTACAAAAACCTTGCATAACACTTTATTCTATACATATTGACCCTCGCAGTGGAGTACAAATCATCAAATGAAACTCACTGTTGAGAAAGTGGGAGGAGCCTGACGATTTTCTAGACTTCTTGTCGTTTGTGTCTGGACCTGCAGGAGAGGTGCAACAATAAATATTAAATAAAACATATAAAATGGTAGACGATTACAAGGACGTGCCTCTACTCTAGGGACACAAAAAACGGTGACTATAATCAAATATATATTTTCTTGGATTTTTTAAAAAAACTTGAAGGAATTGGGCTTTGTTTTTCAATAAATACTGACGAATTTTCTAGCCAAAAATTTTATTACAATTTGCCAACGTTGACAAATTTCACATTCACAAACCAAAGTTGCAATACAAACTAGCAGAAGTATGTTACTTCGCCAGCGCCGGCATTAGGTGGCTTAATTTCAACTTCAATCGTACTTTAGCTAGATTCTATACTTCTTATCGTCGGAGCTTGGTGGAATTCCATTCTTGATGTAATTTATTTAAAAACACAGCATCATCATCATCATCATCATCATCAGTTGTTATATAGCCCTGATAATGCTTGTATAGCGAAACCGGTTGGCTAAATTATAAAAATAAAAAATAATAAAATATATTGTGGAAAGTATAAGCGTCTTTGAATAAATTACATCGTACTTTAGCTATCTAGACACAAATTGTAATAAATTGAAGTGTATTTTTGGAGAAACTCCTAGAAGAGTAAAGGCTAAGGACACCCAGGCTAAGCTTAGTCTTCTTACAATGTGATAGGTGAAACACTAGGCGCATATAAATCTAAACACAGTTTTGGTCTTCTCCAATCATGTGTTCGTAAACTACAGGCAAGACTAAGTTAGGTCATTAGGATTCTTTGGCCTGATGTTCACCAAATACAATATTTGTGTTATGAGTTTACAAAGTTAACATGAAACGTCCTACAACAAATGTTCATAGGCTAGCGCTTGCTAATACGTGACACGTAACAATTATAACATCTACTTCGGTTTTATTGAAATTGTAGATATTATATTAAAATACACAATTAAACTAAGAAAATAAAATTAAATATTTTAGTCACGAAATGTGAACAACATCTACCCCCGAAACCATACACCCGAACGCCATTTGCCAGCCCGTAGCTCGGGCGCAACACTGCGACTGACCAACTGTCTCCTCACGCAACTCCAGTTCCTTAAGTTTAAAGCACTTAAAATACATTGACAGTACAAGTGATAAAATTTCACCAAGTGCCGTCGGTCAGAACTATAATGTTAATTATTTCTCTTTTTAGCTTGACAAATTAAGTCTCTGCATTTACAAAAATAATGTTTATCGCATGTCACTTCTATCAAAAACATTTCGAAGGAAGTTGTTTGATTTGTTTTTAGAGAAAACGTATTACAGTGTCATGGATTTTCTTGCAGAAGAGTGTTTATAGTAAAATGTTTGGTATAATATTTAACTAAATACAATAAAATTAATTAATGTCTTAAAGTCGCCTCTGTGGTCAGTTGTTGGACTTGACTGGTTCAGTTGTTGGACTTGACTGCATGAGACCGGGTTCGAATCCCGGGTCGGGCAACAAAAATAAAATTGGGTTTTTTCAATTTTCTAATAGAAAACAAAACGTTGCTCGGGATTGGATATGTGCCCATTTGGCGATAGGTTTGCCACCTGTCACATTGTAAGACTTAGTATCTTCGGCTAGTTGTGGGGGCATTGGTTGTTTGTACCTCGCCTACCTTTTCGGTGATATGGGCGTGAAGATACTTCTTTTTTAGTTTTAAAATGTTTGGTAATAAACGATGAACCTGGTTATAAATAAAAATTATTTGCTTAAAAGTTAAAATACATGAAATTAAATAATACATTGGTTTTAAATATCAAAACATTTGCACAACAGAATGTAGTAGAATAGAATGATATACTTCAATGTTATAGTTGTTGTTGAATACATTTCATTTCATTTAATATGTTTGAATAGGTAAAAAGTCGATAAATGTTGGTTCAAACAAAAAAACAAACAAGATTTTATTAAAAGTGGTTGAACAATAAGTGACCCATTAAATTGTGACCTATTGCAACAATTGACTTGATCGGTTTTACATGTTGAATGTTGCGTGTACCTCTGTGTGCGTGGTGCGTGTACCTGTGTGTGCGTGGTGCGTGTACCTGTGTGTGTGCGTGGTGCGTGTACCTGTGTGTGTGCGTGGTGCGTGTACCTGTGTGTGCGTGGTGCGTGTACCTGTGTGTGCGTGTTGCGTGTACCTGTGTGTGCGTGGTGCGTGTGCATCCGCTCGATGAACCGCGAGATGCGGGTGGGCGGCGCGTGCTCCCCGTCCAGCACACACCCCTCCTCCACCTCCCGCGCACACACGCGGTGCACGCGCAGCTTGCAGTCTGCACACACACACATACACAATAACTCACACGTCACACGCTGTGACAATCCTCCATTACTTGATCCATTATTCGTTGAGGGTTATTTTTATATTATATTTTAGAGAAAGTATTAATCTATTTGGAAATTATACATTAAGAAAGTTTTTTTTTAGTGAACAAGCTCAATCATACCCTAGATAATTTATAAAATTGCTGTTGTAAAAGTAATTGTAATACGGATTGATCTCTGCCAGCTGACATCTAGTAGCAACAATGTAATTCATACTACCTACTTCACCGACTAAACCAACTGCACCAAACCAAAATTATGTTTCTGTGGGCCAGTGTCATGCTCATCACTGACCAATACTTCAGAACAACAACTTTTAATAACTTTTAACAAAAATTAATTATATTACTTTCCGTAAAAATGTGACCATCCCATCACCCCATAACAGAAAAATTTAGAAAATGTTGAGATTTTGAAATGACTAAAATATTTTAAAAATATGTGCAGGTCAGTAGGGGTTAGTCCACCTAGTTATACTATTAGTTATACGATATAACAAAATGGACAAAAAATGTCCAATTAGTTATACTGCTCAGTATAACTAAATGGATTCGATTCGTTTTGGTCAGATATCCATGTAGTTATACGAAAACTGGTATGAGGACGAAGCGGGCGTTATACTCCTACGAAGCAGTCGGACTACGTAGTCTCAAGGAAATTATTAAGGTATCTGTATCTTTAAAATTCATACACTTTTATTTAAATTAAACTTTAAAATTCTAATTAAAAAAACAAAAAGCTTAGCAAAAGTTACTATTGTCACGTGCTGGCTTTGATGTAGATTATAAGAAACTACGTACTAAAGGCGCATCTGTGGTCGAATGTACCGGTGTCGGCTTTGACGCAAGAGGTCCCGGGTTCAATCCCTGGGTAAAGCAATGTGTTCTTATCAGATTTCCTGATAAAACATAGCCATGCCCGGAAGCTTACATGTGACGTAATACCTCGACGTAAGCACTCGTTGCCTACCCTGCCTACCCCTTTAGAGATATATGGGCGTGACGGTATATTATATATAACTTATTAAAAGTTAGGCTTAATTATTTATTTATAGCACACAATAAAAAAACACCCTCACAATTCAATGATTAAACAATGAGGCACATTATTTTTCTAAAACAACAAAAAAAGAAAGCCAGTAATATTCACTAACATTCAAACAAAAATTTATTTATTAATAATTCACCAAGTCGGTTGTATTATGCACTCAGCATCACCTTCGTTAACAATTCGATTGTCACGCTTTGACTATACAAATGATACCAATACTGATTAATAATTTCCCTGAGACCACGTAGTCCGACTGCTTCGTAGGAGTATAACGCCCACTTCGTCCTCATACCAGTTTTCGTATAACTACATGGATATCTGACCAAAACGAATCGAATCCATTTAGTTATACTGAGCAGTATAACTAATTGGACATTTTTTGTCCATTTTGTTATATCGTATAACTAACAGTATAACTAGGTGGACTAACCCGTCAGTAGTGTCAATCTTGAATTACTATTTCAATCAAATAAGCAACTGGAATCGTATTTGTTATAAAAATAGTTTGCACATACATTTTGGGCATTTTCAGATTTTTGTCTGTTTGACAGACCTGTCTGTTTCCCGACTATGGTTCACCTACTGCTGTACCAATCTTGAAAAAAATTCTATGTTCGGAAGATGTTTGTAACTTTCTTTTTACACCGTATACGTTAAGGATTTCCATGGAAAAGTGTATAAAATAATCGCAATCCAATTTAATTTATTCTTTTTTTTATATAACAAAGAGGTACAAAATATGACACTCACTGTAGAAGTGGTTCAATTAACATTCATATAACTTGAAACCCGGAATGTGCACGGACATTTAAGGTTTCGTATGAGAAATCAAATATTATCCATTTTTGATCTAGGATACTATTTATAATAAAACCGGTCAAGTGCGAGTCGGACTCGCACACGAAGGTTTCCATACTGTCATCTATACAAAATTCTATGGGGGCTCCAGTACAACAAACGTAATTAACGTATTCAACAAACCTTTAATGTCTACTTTATTGTTATTGTCGGTTATCCCGTAGATATAAAATAAATTAAACATTAAATAATAACACTTTATATTAAATTTTCCAATCTTAAGTGGAATAACTAAATTAATTAAATATATATTAGGGGCGAGATACCCGCGGTACGCTTAAAGACCTAAATGCAAACTAAAAGTTTGTAAAGCATACGATACGCGGAAAAGTGATGAAAATTAAAATTACTCTGTTCGAGCGTCGCTCGTACAGTTATTTAATTATTCGTTTTGAAAGTTACTATACAAGTAAATATTCTGTGAAAATTTTGAAGTGGCTACCTGTTACCGTTTTTAACATTGAGCAAAAAAATACCAAAATATACGTTTACTGTATGGGGTATTTTTTGTTATAGCGCCGGAAATACATCATTTGTAAAAATTTCAGCTTTCTAGCTATAACGATTTATGAGATACAGCCTGGAGACCGACAGACAGAAAGCGGAGTCTTAGTAACAGAATCCGTTTTTATCCTTTGGGTAAGGAACCCTAAAAATTAAAAAAAAACATCTGTAATTTTTTATCATACACACTGTTAGGCATCAAGCAGAACAAAGTTCGGCTAGTCGGCTAGTATGTATGTATTACCTATGCAGACGTAGGCTTGAGGCGCGAGGCCGGCGATGATCTGGCCGCAGTGGTGGCAGTGGCCCAGCGCCGTCAGCGCCTGCAGCTGCAAGTGGTGCCCGCGGACCACGAACTGCACACACGCACACACTACTTTAAACGTTATCTACTTAAAACAACTCACATTTATAATCTATACATTAAAACGTGATGCCAAACTTTGGACCCCTTTTTACAAAAATTGCGCGGACGGAAATTTGGCACACTTATAGTTTATGTGTAGGAGAAGTGCAGAACGCTAATATTTTTCAATAATAATGCTTATAAGGTATATTAAATCTATAAATAAAACATTACCTACATTGTGTGTGTCAAATGCATCTACCATAAACAAATATATTGATGATAACGATAAAAGATCACAGATGACGCACCGTACAACTTGGTAGCAAAGTAGTTGGTCTTGAGAAATAAAGAAGGCGGTCTTATCAACAAGATATTAAAATTTATTAAGGTCGAATTGCTAATAACGGGCGACCACTAACTAATAAATATAAAGCTGTGATAAAAGAAAGAGCTTGGAAGAGCTTTTTGAGTAACGTCCTTTTTAGTTGAGCAGTTGTTTTAAATGAGTCTTTCATGCGATACGTGTCTCGCAAAGCAATAAAACCAAGAATACTTGAGGGCAGTATAATACGAACGGGCTGCGAATGTTGCTTGGCGAGCTGCTTGAGGCGCTGCTTGTAGAGCTTGTCCCGCTGCAGGAACGAGGCGCGCGCCCCGCCCACCGCCGCCGCCACCGCCGCCGGTCTGACACAACACAACAACAACAACATCAACAACAACAACACGACACAACAACAACAACACGACATCATATCTAGCTACTTAACGGCAGAGCCACATCACTTTATTTCAAGTCAAATGTTAGCGATTCAATAACAAAAATGCCTAAACACTTGACAATTTATTCTGAACCATTCTTGCAACAAAACTGTTAGTGAAAGAAGTCTTCTTAGAAAAAAAAATAGATTTTGAACATTTCAAAATTATATAGTCGGTGGGCATATTGTCAGTGGCATTAGTGCGATCAACTTATCTGTCCAGGAAGTAACTATAAGCGCTGAAACCAACGTTATTTCAATAATACTAATTGTCTTCGAAGACAGAAATTTTATAGAGTATCTAAATGAACTTCCTGTAAAGTACTCAAAATATGTTCCTTAACCTCAAAATAAACATTAGAATAATTACATTTTAAAATTGTTACATAATACAATTAACAATTCAAATTGTAATACCTAAATATATTTTTTTGATATTAAATCATAATATGTACATCACTCAATAATTACTTTTTATGAATATTAAAACATTTGCACACCACAATAAGGTAGAATATGTCGGAATGCTTCAATAATTTTGAAACAACTTTTTAACACACGTCATATTATCCAAAAAAAAATTTTTCATCTTATCTCATTATCATTTATAAAACAGTTTAATATCTTGATTTAATTAGTAGGAAGTACTTTAAAGATATTACTTTAGTATGTATTATTTGCGATAAGTTAAAAGAAGGCTCTTCTTTTATTCTATATGTTCACAAAGCCGCGAATCAATACCATTCATATGACGAATAGTATGTGTCGAAGAATGGTCATAAAATAATCAACGTAAACAGTAAATTTTAATAATTGAAAACAAAATCTTCCATCAAATTCATGTAGCTTTATTAATTTACCAATAACACTGTATCTACTTATAACTCTTCATTTTAGACATTATAGGTATGGCATATCTTTTAATTATAGAAATAATTAAACGAACCGCATACTACGTAAAAGTATATCCGAAGTCATAAACCCGAAAAGGTGGGCAGGGACACAACCACGGCACCCACAACTATCCGAAGGCGTTAAGTACCTGTGATAGGTGGCAAATGCATCGAATTACTTTGAATTAAATATTCAGAAATGACTTTTTTTTTTGTTTATGATATTGGAAGGCAAACAAGCAAACGTATTTCCAGATGGGGAGAAATTCACACCGCCTAGAGACGCCAAAGGTTGTAATAGTGCGTTGTCAACCTGAGGCCAGGATGTTAGGTTTCGAGCAAAATTAAGCTTATCGGCTACCTTATCCTCCGGTCTGGAACAAGTCAAGGGCAAGAGCTGACGATACAGCGACAGGAATAGATAAGGTAGTGGTACCAATCCGAGCGAATCGCTGCGAATCTCCACTACTCAGACGACCAGATGTCAAGGTGTTAGTTGTTAGGAAGGACGGCAGATGGTCTATTCTGCAAAAGGAGGCCGGTACAACATGGGGAAAACTCACTTGGTTTTCTTTTTCTTAGTTTTAGGGGACTTCCACCACCACCTTCTCACTTCTCTGGCATCCACGTCACTTATCTCCACGTTCACCATTAAATCACTCGACAAAATGTTCACCATTATGCCATCGCGGTCACTACACGGTCAATACTTCAGGAAATTGCGAAACAAATGATTTTCCTCGTATTTGTTTATTGTATCACGTCAACTAAATTCCCAATATAAAACATATTATGTTAATATCATTGGCAAATACGTTGGTAATATACCGTCGCTCTGATTGTACTTGTTTGTAAACCTGGCCGCCCCGAAAGGTAACAGGCTTTTTAAATTTATTTGATTTTTAATTTAACAGATTTTCTAAGGCTACGATGACTTGATCCCATTTTTAACAATTAAGAACTGTTAAAACATTTTATTATTCAACTACCCTCGTAGTCAAATTGTAAATATTTCAATTTTGGTACAATATAGCTTTAGCTCGCGGCTTCATCCATGTTGCGAAGAAATCAAAAAATAAAACCTTATAATGTTTATGACATTTATATATATTAATTTTAAATTTTAACAAAAACTATTAATTTCTGTTGGGCGTAGACCTATTTTTTATTTTAAAATGTTCAGACGAGGATAAATCTGCCTATTTCGAGATGATTTAATATATAAAATCAAGCTATGTGTTACTCGCAATTTCTGTAATTTGAACTAATAATCAAACAATATGTTTTTTGCATCATCTATGAAAAAAACCTGCAAATTTTACTTTGGAAAACACGAACTAAGTATGAAACTCGCGAGGCGACCAAATTAGTCGACAATTTCGCGATGAAAGACTTCGCTAAACAAAAATCTCAGTGATAAATATGTAAAAATAATAACAAAAAGTATCATAATATCAATTTCGATGACACAAAACTCGAAATCGGTCTTATCAAACACTAATGATTTATCTCAATAGTAGAGATTATCCTGCCTCAATCACAGATATGTCAAACATCTAAAATATATTTACAGTTGTATATTTTTTTATTTTTTTTACAATGTCATCAAAACTTGAAGATAGGTAGGTATATCGTTCGAGGGAAGTCATTAGAAGGGTTTAGGAACTATTTTATAAACAGACGAAAGTGCTGTCATATCAAAAGTAAATTGATAGAAGAAGGCGTTACTTTGCGGAAATCCATACTTAAATCTAAATAAAATTATTTAATTTGCAATGTTCTGCCAAAAATGAAAACAAAAACAATTTTATATTTCACATAATCTTTTTAATTGCCGCGGTGTACCACAAGGTGGTGTTTTAATGCTACTAATTTTCTAAGGCGTAGGGAAGTGACTACCCCACTGCCCGCTGTGTGGTATTTACCACCAGTGCAATCAGCCAACCGACGAACGGCGGTAACACCGTTCCAAAGTGGGTGGAAGTAAAAATTGCTAACGCAGGAAGGGCAGCAGCGACCTTGTGAAAACTTCCACCCTACTGTTCATCCCTAATCTGCCCGCCAAGCGTGGGGATTACGGCAAAACCCCTCCAAATGACCAATTACAAAAACCTTGGCCCCCATTCTCCGGCATGTCTACGGTAGCGGACTCGGTAACGGCAGAGCAGGGGGTGCGATGAATTCTCGGGCGGACTCAGACTACCAATTGACGAACATGGCCCTGGTAACACACAACTGCCGCACGCTCCGCAATGACGAGAAGATCCTGGAGTTGGATCCCGGTAACTCTTATACCCAGCTTAGCGTTGAAGTCGCCCATCACCACCGTGTAGTGCGTTGTGGAGGTATGAATGGCTTTCGATATGTCCTCGTACATCGCCTGTATGACCTTCAGCGAATACCGTTTTGTAATTCTGAGTATCAGGTACGCCACTCTTGTCGACACGATCCCGATCGCCTCCACGTTGTTGATGAGTGACCTCCGGACGATAAACCCGACACCGCCGGGACAGGGCGTCACTTTCCCGGTGGTAGAACTTGGGCAGGCCACATTGCTCGCATAAACGACAATCGTTGTGGACGAAAGGTTCTGGAGTGGCGGCCTCACACCGGAGGACGTAGTGTTGGACGACCTCCCACCCGGTGGACTGACGATCTGGACAAAGTCGCGGGGAGCTGAAGGTTTCAAGCGTCTGGCGACAGTGACTTGTGACGCTCTTTGGGGGAGACCTATGTCCAGCAGTGGACGTCCTTCGGCTGATGACAATGATGACTTTTTTAATTGACATAAATATATACAGTGATGTTGTGAATTATATAAAATACAAGTACATATTTACGATACAGATACAAGATACAAAATACCTATTTCCATCTTGAATCTAAAAAAGGATTATGTGTTTTGCATTTAAATACTTACATAAAATACCTTATTCCATAAACTTAATATGTTTTTTGATAAAATACTTTTAAAAAGAGATTATCTGGGGTCATCGATGAATATAATAAGACAGTAAAAATCGAGTGTCACAGAACAAAAAAAACTATCAGTTTTTCCTCCTATTTTAATCCTATTTACTAATTTTAGTGCTTTAATTCGTACAAAGTGTTAGTAGCTGTTAATTTCAAGTGATACGTAGTTCGCCAGGTCGGCTAGTTTATAAAATAAATACGTAGAAATGAACGTGACTTTATTAATGTACGACAATTAGAACGCGACTCTTTCGTTCTACTAACTTCGTCGGCCGTTACGATTGATTCAGTAGGTTATTTTAATTTTAGTTGAGAAAGTCGAGATTGCAAATGTTAAAATGTTCGAAAATGGAAAGTTTATTAAAAATATAAACTACAAAAAATATTCTTAGGGTCTTAAAGTTAAATTTCCAATGACCATCCCGCAGTGTGAAGTGTCTATGCAAGAAATAAAGCTTTTGCAGAGTTCAGTGTGTTTATTTTTTTTTCACACTTGTTTCATTGGACGTCAACAAGTCGAGTGAGCTCGATGGTATGGTCCTCCGATTGTTCTCAAAGTGTGTGCTCCCGAGCAAAAAGGTAACCGCTCGGATCCGTCCAATAACCGGCCTATAGCAATAACTTTCCTGCTTTCCAAAGTTATTGAATCCATAACAAACTGCCAGCTCTTAAGGTACCTAGAGGAGCACCAGCTGTTAAATGACCGTCAATACGGTTTTCGTCGTGGTCGTTCAGCTGGTGATCTTTTAGTTTACTTAACACACCGACGGACATAGCGAAAGCCTTTGATCGGGTATGGCTGTGTGATTTCTTCTACTCTGTTTTTTCTGCATATCAATGACATGTTGCAAATTAGTAACACTCATTGCTATGCAGACGACACTATTGGGAAGGCTTATACTTTGGCCGGCATAACATATCTCGGGAACATGTCATTGAGAGCTAGAACCAACTTGTGTCTAAAGTTGACAATCTTCTGCCTGAAATTTCGTTTTGGGGTCATCAAAATCTGCTGCAATTTAACCCTAGCAAGACACAAGTTTGCGCGTTTTCTGCTAGAAAGATTCTTTTCGTCGCATCTCCTCGATTTTAGAGCGTTTCCGTAACTGCCACAGCCTGCATTGGTATACTTGGCGTTGACATTTCTAGTGACGTTCAATTTCGTGGTCATCTGGAGGCCTCTAAAAAACTTGGTGTGCTCAGTAAAGCAAGACAGTATTTCAAGCCGACACATCGCTAAAAACTATACAAAGCGCAAATTCGGCCTCATATGGAGTACTGTTCTCAACTCTGGGCAAGAGCTTCACAGTACCAGTTCCTTCCGTTTGACCGTATTCAACGTAGAGCAATTCGAATTGTCAATAACCGGGCAGTAATTAATAAAAATTAAATCGGTTTGATTTCTTGACCCTGCGCAGAAATGTTGTTTTCTACCGCATCTATCATGGGGAATGTTTTAAGGAGTTGTTTGGATTAATTCCAGCCGCTGATTTCTATCTTCGGACTTCGCGACAGAGTTCGAAGTATCATACCCATCGTGTTGATGCGTGGCGATCTACAACTGTGCGATTCCGAAGACATTTTTTACCCCGCACAACACCTTTGTGGAATCAGTTACCGAGGGCGGTATTCCCAAACAATTATGACTTAGGCACCTTTAAGAAAAGAGCGTACTTATTCATTAAAGGTCGGCAATACATCTGTGGTACTCCTGGTATTGCAGATGTCTGTGGGCGGCGGTGATCACTTGCCATCAGGTGATCCACTTGCTCGTTTGCCTCCTCTTGTATAAAAAATCTAATACAAATGGCCAAAATCGGACTACGTACTTTGTAGAAAGTTATGCATGATCTAAAAAAATAAACAAGTATGCACGTCGAATTAACAATCGCTCTATGTGTCCGTCGATTAAATTAATTTGAGCATAATGCATATTCTTTAACATGTTCTTTAAACTGATAACTTGTCACACTTGCAATGACTCATTTTTTTTCCTACTAAAGTAGCTTGAAAGTGTCGGAATACGCGGTTTATCTTTTAAAATGTTTGAAAGCTATCTCTCGCAGCGTAGACAAACTGTTATGATCGGAGACCTTATGAGTGGTGAAGAATATATTGACTATGGAGTTCCTCAGGGTAGTGTGCTTGGCCCTACACTTTTTCTTGTGTATATAAATGAATTGTGTAATCTTTCCTTAAGTAAATGTAAATTTTACACTTATGCAGATGATACCGCGATGCTTATTTCAGGAAAAAATTGGAACGAAGTTCGCATGTATGCAGACGTGGCAAGAGCTTACACGTTCATCGTTAACGGGTTAGAAAGGAATTAAAAATTTCGCCACGGGACTTGAATCCTCAGTAGCTCAATTGGTTAGAGCATTCGTCGGCTTGAGACGAAAGGTTACAGG
>NJDD01002148.1:184503-196310 GCA_002245505.1 Calephelis nemesis
CCGCCGCTCGCCCAGCACCCAGTTCATCAGGACGGCCATTCGGCTTTTCGACTCTAGAACTGTCCGAACATTCGAGAACAGGCCCGAATACGTCGAGTTGTCCTGGAACACAAATAAAAAGCATCGCTTGTATACGACACTATATAAGGTGTAAACACCGGGCTCTGCCACCACACGCGACGCACCTGTAACGTCTATGGTGTCCGTTACTATCGGAGAGCCGTGTACATGTTCAGTGTCCTATCACATAAAACATGAAGGTGAAGTTAGCCCCTCGAAAATTAGCCTCTCCAGGGGAGCGACAATACGGCCCGCTTTCATACAAATGTTGTAAAACAAAATTAAACTATTCCTTACTTTGACAGTCGCTGTTTAAGGCTTACGTGACCTCTTTAGTTTTCAGTGTAAAAAGGTTAGGTAAAATCTGAAAAAACTTTGATTTTGGTGAAGTTATTAAAATTTTATCGACAACATTTTCAAAAAAATATTGTGTCTTCATTTCCATACGATGTGCAACCCCAAATATACATAAGATATGTTAAGAAAAGGCATAGGTGTATATTGAAACAATTTTCATGACCCCTTGACCCCGCCGGATATGAAAAAAATGGGGGGTCCTGTGTGGCTTTATGTTATAGAAATAATTAAAAATAAAATGCTTCGATCTCGTGTGTGAAGTTGTATTTAAACAAAATAAGTAGACAATGAATGAAGGCATATATTTACACCGTTTGCATAACCCCCTGACCCCGCCGGATGTAAAAAAAAGGCGTCCGGCGGGGTCAGGGGGTTATGCAAACGGTGTTAATATATCCCTGCTTACATTGTCTATGTTAAGTTGTGATCGTATCAAACATGATACGATCACAACTTCGCACACGAGCTCCAAGTTTTTTTATTTTTTTTCTATAGACATAGATACCTCATAGAATTGACGCCTTTTTTTCATATCCGGTGGGGTCAGGGGGTTATGCAAATTATGTCAATATATGCCTACATTTATTGTCTATGTGTTTAATGAGATTACAACTTCGCACACGATCTCAAAGTATTTTTTTTTATTTTTTTCAATAGACACAGATACTTCACAGAATTGACGCCTTTTTTGTCACATCCGGCGGGGTCAGGGGGTTATGCAAATTATGTCAATATATGCCTACATTTATTCTCTATGTATTTAATAAGATCACAACTTCGCACACGAGCTCACAGTTTTTTTTTTATTTTTTTCTATAGACATAGATACCTCATAGAATTGACACCTTTTTTTTACATCCGGCGGGGTAAGGGGGTTATGCAAACGGTGTAAATATATGCCTTCATTCAGTCTACTTATTTTGTTTAAATACAACTTCGCAAACGAGCTCGAAGCATTTTATTTTTTAATTATTTCTATAGACATAAAGCCACACAGGACCCCCCATTTTTTTCATATCCGGCGGGGTCAAGGGGTTATGAAAATTGTTTCAATATACACCTATGCCTTTTCTTAACATATCTTATGTATATTTGGGGTTGCACATCGTATGGAAATGAAGACACAATATTTTTTTGAAAATGTTGTCGATAAAATTTTAATAATTTCACTAAAATCTAAGTTTTTTCAGATTTTACCTAACCTTTTTACACTGAAAACTAAAGAGGTCACGTAAGCCTTGATCAGCGACTGTCAAAGTAAGGAATAGTTTAATTTTGTTTTACAACATTTGTATGAAAGCGGGCCGCATTGTCGCTCCCCTGGAGAGGCTAATTTTCGAGGGGCTAACTTCACCTTCATCATAAAACAACTAATTACGTTTTATTTTTAAACTAGCCCAAAAGAAGATATTATCAACTCGACTATTTGTTTTTTTGATATGATAGGTCGTCGAACGAGCACATCTCTTTGTGTTTTGCATGTTTACTACGCGAATACTCGGCCCGAAGCGAGCCGTAAAATATATTTTTTTAATTATAATTATTAATGCATAAAGTATGAGTTTGCAGATCGTGACATAACAAAATACAAAAAGACGCAAAGATATCCACGTATAAAAAAAGCATGTCTGTATTATATATTGCATAACTTTTCATCTTTGTTGACAACGTAATTCTACTACACTTCACAACACTCTCAGAATGTTAATAAAATGTATGTGGGACCAATTAAGTCCACTAGTGACAGTTTGCCGTAGCCCGTACAGCAACTTTTCCACTGCCTTATTACAATGACATTGTTATGTCCCAATCCGGAGGACTTGCAAAAGAGTATCGTGTCGTATTTTCACGTAGTAAATAATAACAGTTGGATTTGTTTCTGCTGTTTTACCGCACAATTTATCCTTTCTTTTGAATGAACTAACATTCGATGTATTTATTCAACAACTACCTATACATTTAAAAATCTTACATACCAAACATGTTTACATGTAAAAATATAAATAAAAATGAACATATATAAATAAAAATAGTATTTCTTTTTTTCAAGCGAGAAATGTTTTAAACAAAATTATGAAATCAAACTATTTAATATAATCGAAGGGCAATGTCAAAAACAGGTCAAAAAATAGCGCCGTTCTACTGCAAAATCCCACTCCAACTATTTCATTGGGTACCAGCCGGGATATTCAGTATATTTTTAGTGATGATCACTGGGCAAAGTGTACATCCAATAGCTGTCAAATGACGTGTTTTGTATTTGCCATGCTTCTTCATCTCCATCGATGGAATAGCCCACAGGTCGCGACTTGATCATTATTTTTTCGAAAGATAGCAAATGTTTCCGAAATGTTTGTACATAAATTTTATAAACACCCTACTAGCAGTTCTTGATCTCGACTGAAACATTAGAAATTTGTGCACTATTAAGTTTATATCAATAACCACTAGTCAGATCATGATAGTACTAATATGGGACCATCTCGGAAACATGGTCTATCTTTCTAAAAAAGAACCATCAAAATTGACTATTGACCCTTTATAATAGCTTAACAAAAAAACATACAGTCGAAATGAGAACCTCCTCGTTTTTTGGGGTCTGCAAACAATATTTAAGAAAAACGCGTTTTTTCTATTTATACAACGAATTTTGTCCATACTCAGATGTACCAAATGGGATAAAATTCTGAAAACTCACAGAAGCGGGTGAATCATCTTCCTCCATTGATATAATTGCCCTCTGAGGATCCACACAAGGCTGTAAAGAAAATATCCTGTTATACTTACAAAATCGTTTTATCAATTAGTAGGTATTGCGAGATCATGTTGGGACACAAGGATAAAACAAACGTATAGCTATAGATGTATAATTAGAGTATAGCCGTTTCGTCTCCTAACTGGCTAGGTTTGAAAACGGTAATAGAGTATGGTAGATAGGGTAAAACTCGATCGTTATAATTTTTGCTTAAATTAATAAGTGCCAGCCTAGTATTAAATATATTTTAACGAACTTATATGTAAAAATATATAAGTAACAAAAATAAAAACTACAATACATTTAATTAAGTTAGATATTTGCACACCACAATGTGGTAGAATATTATGTTGGTGCGAATTAGTATTCTGTAACAACTTTAAACACACATATTCAACAAACAAATAAATTTCATTGCAGGAAACCTATCACATGGTGCAATTCAACGCCAAAATATATCAAACAATATCAAAACACATTGAGTTTTTTTAACATTTTTAAGGTTGGTGGCATATTTTAATAAGTATGAAAAAAGATATGTTTATTTTGCGAAGTTAATTGACGACTATGAAATGCTATGGTGCTATGTAAAATATAAACCTTTTGAAACTTCAAAGATATCCAAATGATACAGTATTTTGATATAGAAAATCTGTTTTGTAACTGCTGTTTTGTGCTCGCTGTCCGCTTTCGTAACAGTGAGATCCCAGAAAGAGGGAGATTGAAAGAAAGTGTTGGTGTTAAAGTGAGAAAGGTCATGTTCCACTGGTTGGGTCACGTGGAAAGAATGACGGATGAAAGATTTAAAATGCAGACATACAATGCAAATGTGGATGGATGTAGGTATCCCGGGAGATTAAGGTTAACATTCCACGATTAGATCACTCTGATATTATCCGTGGGTGGTGTCAAGGGTCTCCGAAACCGGTTTGTTTGTATGAAAAGTGCGATGAATATGGAGGAAGCCAGACAGGTCTGTCAGGATCGTGAGATTTTGTACTCAATACTCTGCCTACCCCGTAAGTGGCTTGGGGTCAAGATATAAATGTATGTAATACAATATTCTTACTCATTTTTGCCGCATTATCGTCAATGTTAACGTTATATTGTCACCAGCCAGGCAAGAGTAGTCAATATACTTTTTAAAAATTGAGTTCACTTGTTTGCCTCCTACTCCAAGTAAACAATATTCATAAAGCTAAAACGCACCTGGTGAGGGTACGGAGGCGGCGGAGTTCCCGGTGGCCGTTCACCCAATCCCGCTGCAAACATATTCAATATCTCATACATTAATTGTTACTTACTTGTGCTACTTTTTTATTTTATGGCTCCGGCGGAAACGAACCATAGCTCAATTACGCCCAATTGCGCTATGGTCGCCTCTGCGGTCTAGCGGTCCGGCATCGGACTTGACTTCTTGAGATCCCGGATTACGATTGATCGTACATTTACAATTTTCTAATAAAACTTAAAATTTACATTTTTTAATAAATGGTGCCCGGTTGTCAAAAGCGTGGGTGTACTGGTTGTGCCTCTGTCTACCTCTTCCGAAGTATGGGCATAAAGATACTTTTTTTTGAAAATTATCAAAATTTTATATGTTTTTGTTCGATAAACTTTTTGTATTGTAATAATATATCTTTTGTTTTAATTTAATATTGTACAATAAGTTTGTAGCCATGCGAGTTATAACTGTCGGTTAGGACAACTGTTCTTCACTCCTCAGTCAAAAACCAGAGCGTAAGTCGGTGCTCGTTCTTGTCAACGGTGAAGTAGTTCGACTTCTGCGTCTGTCTATTTTGTGCCAAGAATCTGCCGTCTCCCAAGACAAGTCAGCTGAACAACACTTTATTTTCTAATACATTTTTTGAAGTGAAAACTTCTTTAGCGACGTTGCGTACTTTTTTTGGAATAGGTAAAAACTTCTAATTTCGCGTCAGATCGTCAGAACGTAAGGCGCCGTACTGCGCATGCGCGAACTTTTAATACAGCCTCGCAGGTCGCTTGCGCGAGATCTAAAATAAAACGTAGATTCATTGCTGTTTTTGTATTGCTTACATATTTCCGAACAGTATAGGATTCGCAATAGATACTACCAGTACGAGTGAGTGTAAAACAGTCGCAAAAAATACTGCAATTCGGCCTCTCGCGTTGTTCTGCAGTATTAAATAATCGGCTCTGTGGTGTAGCCGTCCGGCGTCGGACTTGACTTCTTGAGATCCCGGGTTCGATTCCCGGGTCAGGCAACAAAAAAATTAGATTTAGTATATTTTCAATTTTCTAATAAAAATAGTGTTGCCCGGGATTTGATATGTGCCCGTTTGGCGTAAGCTTGTCACCTATCACATTATGGGACTTAGTGCCTTCGGCTAATCGTGGGTGCCTTGGTTGTGCCTCTGCCTAACCATTCGGGAATATGGGCGTGAAGATACTAAATAATTGTACTGTAAAGTGAAATCTGTTTCTTGCTTTGAATGCTTTGCAGTTTATGTTGGATATAATACATATTTGTTTCGTAAAACATCTTTTAATTTGTTTGCCACTTGTAGTTATATTTATATGATAGTTTCTCAGTTAATAGAAATTACAGTACAAAATTGTGAAGAAGTTTAGCTGTTTTCGAAAATTGTAAGTTTAACAAAGGAAATAATAGTAGAAGGAAAGTCGATATACAAATATATATGACATTAAATTGAATTATGTAGGTATAAGTTTGAAAAAATAAATATTTCATCACATTTTATCTCAAAGTAATACTCTTTTAACTGGCCGAAATTATGAAGTGGCCGTACTAGTAGGTAGCATACTGAAGTCTCATGGTTTAGCACAGAGTACTAATACGTAGATACTAATAGTACAAATAAGGTGTACTTGTACATTTTACGAATTGTACGACTACAGTGCGAATCCAAAAGTGTCCGATTAAGCACAAGACTATTAATGACAGTACTTTCATACCGATAATTAAAACAATTCGTGCAAAATTATTCCCTAACCATTCCAAAATATCAAAAATGCAAAACGTTAGTACTCAAGTTTTTACTTCTGCCGGCATTCCCGGAGTGCAACCCATGTTTTTTTGTTACTTACGTCGTAAATCATGTTCTAACTGCTCCGGCGAGGATTGACTTCTCACGTGGAGAACTGGGAGACCACTTCTGTTATCTGTCTGTACATTACAAAACACAATTAATATCACGACTTACCATTGGTGGGGGTGTTGTAGTACCACCTACAACAATATTCTCATTCTCTAATTCTGTGACTCCAAAAAGTGTTTCACCTTTTGGCTCTGTGTTGATAAATTTAAAAACACTTTCTTAAAGCCTGCTTAAATTATGTCTGTGCTGCTAAAAATAATTAAAATGAATATATAATAATTATTCACCGCGTAATCTTAAAAATCCTGAAGGATAGAAAAAAAAAATCGACACTTTATAGAGTTTTAAGCAAATTTAATACCACCACAGAAAGGCCATCCCAAGCAAATTAACGCGATTTACATATTTATATTGAAGAAATAATAATGATATACAATTTGCAATCAAGAACATACAAGTTCTTGCTTAGATCTTGCAGTTGCCGAAGAAAACTTAAATAGGCAGTTGGGTCGAACATATACAGTTATAGCACACAAACAAAGAAACCTGATTTTTCTAATACAATTTCATTGTATGTTGCCATACATCGCTTTTGTAAAAGTCGTCGCTTACTTAAAAAATAACTAAATTCCTAACAAGGGTTTCGGGGTACAATATAATACAGCGTTAAGTTGTGGAGGACAGATCACCAACAAACAACAAAATTAGTTTCAATAGAAATTGTTAATTTAAACATTTTTAAGCACATAGTAAGAAAATTAACTTTAATAGTGATGGGTAGTTTGTTAGAGATAAAACTAGAAGAACAACTTAAATATATAAAAAGCATTGCACATAAATAAATCTAATGAGAGTGAGATAGAACATCTAAATTAAAGAAGAACTGATCGATTTTTTGACCAAAATAATTGAGTAAGAAAAATATTTTTTAACAGGTCATTATTTGTTACACGTATAAATAATAATAATAATTTTGCATACTTTGGACCAAACTTGATTATTGAAATAAAAACAAACAGGATCTCCAAAAAATTACAATTGTCAACTAAGACCGTAAGAAAAAGTCCATTTGAAATCAGCTTCTTTTACCAAAATTAAAAAAAATATTGTACAAATATAACTTCAATCAATTGCAAATATTTAAAATATATTAAAGAAGTATAGTACCTACATGCCTAATTTAATTTACAGAATTATGTAGACTTCCTAAAACGGAAAATGCCGACATGTCCCTATGTTTCCCTGTGGCATCAACTGAAGTAGTACTTTATTTACTAATAACGAAGGAAAATGCTCTACGCATTCATAAACTAGATTCCATAATCTTTAAGTTCTGCGATAATAACGGACTAACTTTAATCAAATTTGGTCCATAAAGCAAGCACATGTGTTTTCAGTCATTAAAACCGATCAGCAATGCGTAAATTTACCTGCAAAGGTGGAGGCGGTGCGTTCACCAGCGGATAGCTCATTTGCATTGCAATCGAATTTGGCTGTGGCCCCTCGAATTCCCCGTCCAAAGAATAAGACGACCTCATCAATCTTTCTTCCTTGTAAGGTGGCATAGATTGGTGCATTGGATACTTTCCTTTAAAATGCTGTTTATGTAAGTGAGACATAGACGTGCACGGACTCTGCGGGGCCATAGGGTTGACCGGGGAGGCCAGGGGGCTCGGGCTGAGGGGATTCCTCTTGGGTCGCTCGATAGACCGCGGTGGCAGAGGTGGGGGCGCGGTGTTGTCCAAACAAGTGGTGGGGACCATCGGCACAGTGTTGTTATGCACGTGGCGTCTCTTCGGATTACATTCATCTGAATTCTGTCGTACCAAGGGTGGTTGATTCTCTTGCTGGGGTTTATTTTGCTTCGACTGTCTCAGATTTCTTAAACTCTGTCCCGTTAGGTTGCTCAAGGACCTGGGGAGTCCACTCAAAAAGCTGGTAGGGTTTGGAGGTGTAGTTTTCTCCGGGTTGGCCCTGGCCATTTTTGGTGTGGGCGGCGCTTGCACGTCCGGCTACAAAACGTTTTAGCGTGCGAATATTGCTACATTTGTGCAAGATTTAGACAAGAGATTATATAATCTACATCCTATATCGTGGAAGCACATATGAGCTAAACGAAAAAATGCGAGACTAAAGGCGAAAATAAATCTTTAAAATGCCTGTTTCTATGCAGATTTTAAGCTGAACTAAAATCGAGGTATTTACAAAATGATTTCGTCAAAGATATACATCATATTAAATATAGATTAAATTTATTCGTTTAGAATTCTAGTTTTTTTTTTGTTATTGAGAGCTGCAGCTTTTATTATAATATTTAGGATTAAAATCATTTAAGTAGTATTTAGACATCACTTTGAGGTAAGGTGTTAATCATATCGGTAAGCTATTAAGTCCAGACAAGAAAATTGTTCATATGCAGGAAATTCATACCCAGGAAATGGACAATTTCAGAAATAATGATTATTGTACAAAATGCTTCAAGGGCACTGTACACTAGAGTAAAAATCGCAAATACTCATGTTATTAAGTTAATAGTTTGAAAATGTATATATTTGATGTTAATGCTAACCAAAGAAAATACCCACACACAGAAGCAAACACGACAAAACATAAAAACAAGTTATTTATTTGTGACATCTTCGTTAGGACAATTTACCTTAAAACCTTTTGAAAAGCAAATTATCGAAAAATTGATTTTCGCCTAGGTTTGCTGCTCAAAAAACACAAACATGGAAATGTTTTGATTCCAAATTGGCTATAACATTAATATTTTTAACAAGCTTATATTCCATATAACAAGTATTTTAAATGAGAAAGAACTATAATAAATAAAAAATACCTTAAAATATAAAAATATTACACTTTACAATCTTGTTTTTTGAGCCACAAAGGTATAAAGAAATTTCTTAAAGATAATGAGTATCTGAGTGAATTTAAATGAATGTACAACTCCGCTGCAATACATTGTGAGTTACTGTGTGAACAATAAGTAGTGTAATAAAAATTTACAGAAAGAATAACATGTCATGTATTTTTTGTAACATTTATTGGCGAAAAAGTAAGTACCGTTAGGGGTATTGCTTAACAAACACAAATAGACAAAATGAACACGATAATGGTTTATAGGGAGTTTGCCTGGAAGCAAACATGTTATATAAAAAATGGTGATATAATGCTATTATACAATAACTGTAACATAAGAAACGACATAATGTAATATACAGGCTTACATCTAAAGCACCAGTCAAGTTTTGAGAAACAGTTCGAAATCGATAACACTTGATCTATGAAAAAATTAATATAAAAAAAATAATTTACAATTTTTGTCCGACGCAAAATACAAGATGAATGATTATAACGTAAACAAAACACAAAAATGGTTCCCACCGACCGTAGCCACATTCGAAGGCCGGTGACGTCATAGCTCGTACTAGGCACGACATAGCGTGACTACAAGTAAAGCATTTGTTAAAACATGTTATAAAAGTGAATATTAGAATTTGACAACAATATTTATAAGGCATTTCCCCCTTAGCCCCTTACATTAAAATTTGACTCAAAAGCTATATCCCATTATTTTAAAATTTGACCGGTCCTTTCAAAGTTACCCTGTATACTAAATAAGGCTTCGGCGAAACCTAAGAGACCAAAGCGAAAGCGAAGCAGGAGCGTCTCCCGCGCGGTGGACAGGGGACGGGGCCACAGTGTGCGGGGACGGGGCCACAGGGTGCGGGGACGGGGCCACAGGGTGCGGGGACGGGGCCACAGGGTGCGGGGACGGGGCCACAGGGTGCGGCGCCGGCACACCTGCTGGTGGTCGGCCGTATGCACAGATATGACAAACGTATCTCCTAATGTTTTATAATAATAATTTCATAAAAAAATTAAAACTCATGTTATAAATATTCGAAAATCAAAATTTAATATATCCAGTTATGATTTTTAGTGATGAGTTTGTTGGCCAAGTGGAGAGTGTGCACCCCTGACTCCATGAACATACATTTGTGTAACAAACATAGACGTCTCTATTTCTGGGCTATTATTATTGTTATCATTTCACAGTCACATATTTTAAATAGCACTGTGGTCAGATAACGTCGTGTAATTTGTTCAGAAACATTTATATTTATTAGTGATCGCCCATTGGTCGAAATTCGACCATAATAATTTTTAATATCTTGTTGATAAGAACGTCATCTTCATTTCTCAAGACCAACTACTAAACTTTATGAGTAGTTAGTGCGCCATCTGTAATCTTTTATCGTTATCCCATTAATATTATAAATGCGAAAGTTTGTATGTATGGATGTATGGATGTTTGTTAGTCTTTCACGCAAAAACTACAAAGCCGATTACAATGAAATTTGGTATGTAGGTAGCTGAAGACCTAGAATAACATATAGGCTACTTTTTATCTCGGAGTTCCCGCGGGATTGGGACTTACGCGGGTAAAACCGCGGGGCGCAGCTAGTCATCAATATATTTGCATTTCTCCTACACATACAAATTAATATGTAGATTTATATACTACGTCCGAGGAGTGCGACCTCAGTGAAAATGACTAAAAATAAGTTCGTGGTTAGCGGCGTAGTCGCTTAGGTGTGCACATCACTTTCTTGTTATAGTAGTTCCCGCTTGACGCTTAGGTTTCGCTGAAGCTTAAAGGTTGTTCTATCTTTATTGTCACCGAATCAAGTGAACCAGTTACAAACAAATCGACGTTACCGTAGTCTAAACTCCGACGCAGAGTTCAACATTACATTACCATTCACAAAAACTAGACAGCGTACTCAAACAGTCCAACTCTGTATAGTACACAAAAAGGTGGGTTGTGTATATATCACCTGCATGGCCATAATGCTATCGATCTCATGTTGCAGTATGGAGCACCGCTGCTCCGCCGACTCCAGTTGTGCTTGCTTCCTTACGTCTGGCACTTTAGATAGCTCATCTGTAAAAATTACAAGTTAATTTGTATGAAGTTTTATTTATAATCGACTCTCTAAAAAAAAGATTATTAATGAGATTCTAAGTTTATTTTATTTTCTCGTATGTTTGTTACGAGGTTATTCAGCTCAACAACATTTTTAATAGTTCTTTTTCAATTCATGATTCCTAGGTGTTTCTCATAATATACATTTTATCATTACCCGACTTACCGGTCTTTGAGTCGTCAATGATGTCGTCAAGGGACAAGCAAGTTTACGCATTATCTATAGTCTATACTTATAATGGTTAGCGCCCACTGCTGATGGGGCGGAGCGTGTCGGGCCGGGGCGCATCGCATTGCAAAGCCCACTGATGCGGGCCGGGCCGCATCGCATCGGCGGATTTTTGTGACTCAGTACCAAAGTAGAAGAACGAAATAGAGAGACCACTCGATGTTAAAGTCGTCAAGTGTGGAAAATAGCGCCATCTAGTAGTTGTCATACGAATCTTCAAGTATGGAAAGTGGCGCCTCTAGTAGTTGTCATATGAAATTTTAGCGTTGAAATACCATAGTGCTCTTTTCTTAACAGTGATATCATAATCTT
>NJDD01002149.1:4930-50792 GCA_002245505.1 Calephelis nemesis
CCCCCCCCTGTATGCGAACGTATTTTATGAACGGCCCCAAATCACCTATTTTTTATAACAATTCACTGCCAAAAACAGACCTTTATAATTAATCTGGTTTTTAAAATCAGTGGGTCGCACTTTGCAACAACAATCAAAGTTCTTACTGGTTATGTATTATGTTAGATAATTTCATATTAGTTTGTCTTAGTATAAGCTAACATTTAAATCTTGCCATTTAGTTAAAGTTCATGATAACTTGGTCAAATACATTGACAACACCAGCTTTATTGTAAAGTCAAACTTCACTAAGTAACAGTCATGAATAAATGTTGATTTGGATGTAAAAAAATACATTCATGCTTTAACTATTCGACGCAATGTCGAAAGAACACATGCAACATTCCACTAATGCAGCATTGTAAAGTATAAGCAACTAAACAATTCAACTTAGCAATACAACTATATTAGTGGAGGATTTTGTATGGCTTAAAAACTTCCTACTTAAGTAAGTAGGTACCTATATATCTAAAAGATTTATTATTCTAAATACTTGTATATTTACCTATTAGCATTCACATAGTGCTACAAAGCTTGACACAGATTATCTTTATTTAAACTTTAAAAAACATACTGTACATGAAATCAAATTATACAAATAATTTTACACATTTTTAAATAAAGCTTTGAACAGCAGAAAAACTTGAATTTTACATTTAGGCAAAGGCAATATCATTTCACAACATTTACTGCGAATTATTTCTAACTAAAATTTATTAGATTATGGGTCTGTCAAAGCCTCTCTTGGCATTAATTGCAGATGTGTCCTATGATATTACATTCAAAGAAACCCTTGAGCTTTAAAAACTCGAAATTTAAAAACTGAGCAGATAGTCAACCAAAGCTTGAAACCAAGCTTTGTGGTGTGCAAATATGGATCTGACCTAAATAAAGTGATGAAGTAAATTTTAAAATAGGTAAGAGATAATACACTCGCTGGACATTTTCAAATAATCCTAATCCTTTTTTGATATAAAATATAATTGAAAAAATTGAAGTCGTTACTTATATCTGCAAGAAAACATCAAATGCAATGAGCCCTATGTCCAGCAGTTGACGTCATCTGGCTGATGATGATGATTGGGAAATCAAAAATTATTTTTTTATAAGATATTATAAACTAATAAAAAACTGAGATTGAATTTTTTATCTCTCATTCAATTCATATACATGTATATAATAAAAACAACAGATTAAAAGATTCAGGCTCGCCTTGCAAATTAGAGGCCTTACTACCATGTCATCACAAACCAATTTTATTTCAATGTTAATAAAATAATGTTAATGCAGAAAGATGACCTTAAGATTTACCAGAACAGTTAAATTGATATTTTACATTAACAATTAGCAATATTAAAACCCAAACATTATAAAATCTCCTATGATTTTATTAGAAGACTAACCCCCTAAAAATAAAGCAATGCCTATACTCTAGTATAAAGAAAAAAGTAAAGAAGTACACACAAAATAACTGGAGCGCATCATTATTATTGCGTAAGTTACCTACCTGCATTGCAATCAGTAACAGATATTAATTTCCCTTTTTTTGTAATTAATATTAATTTTTCTAACTTTTTTATGACAAGTCAGTTAACAAGCATGTAACTCTCCTGGATAGTAAGATCCAACCGTGGCCTATAAGCACCATAGATGTTATAGGTGCGTCACTGTCTTGTGGCTAGGATAGTGGGCTTATTGTTAAAGTCAACCTAAAAACCGGAACATGTCAATGTCATTGTGTCAACAGGAAAAGGTGAAACTAAGGGTCTCCACCCAGGTAAGTTGCTGTAAAGCACTCTACGACTAGTGATCTTGTAGATTATGACTGATTTAACTTATAAAAGAAATCAAATGAATATGGGTTAAAATGTTAAGGTAAAAAAATGAGGCATCTAAAATAAAAAGTTCAAATACGGTTGGCACAACATGTTAAATCTGATAACATTGTGACATTTTGGTACTGACAAACAAAAATTAAAGGTAAATAAAAATCGTCCCCCGTTGAGTAGATATGGGAAACTCATCACAATATATTTTTTCAGGTCCTTCAACACAACCGTTTTAAAAAAAACATTGCCATATATCTCAAACCTTGGCTTAAAATAGTATTAGATATATTATATGTAAAATATAGTAAGTTCCCAAGTTAATTAACCTATTCCGAAAAATATTAACTAAATAGCTTTATGACACTAGGAATATTTGTAGCAACAAGTTAGCATAATTTACATCTTACAAAAATAATTATTTTTAGGTAAATTGAAAGCTGCCACTGTTATGGTCTTAAGATACTCTGCTTATAACATGTTTTAATAAAAATACACAGACTTACTTTGAAATCATAATTGCCTCTGTGGTCTAGCCGTCCGGGTGTCGGACTTGACAGCATGAGGTCTCGGGTTCGAATCCCGGGTCGGCCAACAAAAAGAAAATTGGATTTTTCCAATTTTCTAATAAAGAAAAAATGTTGGTCGGGATTGGAAATGTGCCCGGTTGGCGATAGGCTTACCACCTATCACATTGTAGGACTTAGTGTCTTCGGCTAATTCTGGGTACCCTGGTTGTGCCTCTGCCTACTCTTCGGAGATATGGACGTGAAGATACTTTTTTTTTATTCAAATCTTACATCCTTAAAGACAATGCTTGTGAAAGATAAGTGCATCATTTGTTATCAACTTCAAATAACATTTATTTGATTTGAGAATATGGTCTAAAATTCCAATCAGTTATAATATATAACATCCAATTTGTTCATAATACAAATCGCCTCTGTGGTCTAGCGGTTGGGTGCTTGACTTGACTTAGTGAGATCCCAGGATTGATCCCCAGGTTGGGCTACTAAAATAAATGTGTTTTTTTAATTTTCTAATAAAAAAAAATTTTCCCGGAATTGAGTATGTGCTCGGTTGGTGATGACATGCCACCTCTCACATATAGAACTTGGTAACTTCGCCTAGCCACCTTCTCTTTTGAAGATACGGGTGGGAAGATACTTTCATAGTATAAATGTTTTGTTTTAAGTTTTGATTGACATCACTTCTAAAAGAATAAAAAAATATATATTTTACAACAGAAGCAACAACTGGAATTAAATTTCCAAAATTTAAGTCTGCTACCTGCATTTTTTCAAGGTGATAATAAACATGAAATTAATGTTTTATATGGAACATTAAATGTAAAATTTATAAACAATTCCTGCATCACTAGTCCTGTGTTTCCATAAAATATGTTTACCAATGTCCAATAAGTTATCTTCTAGTCGCATAATTCAGAGGCAATTCAAAACATTACGTAGTATAAACTTTAAACTAGACTTATCACTCTCGACCTTCAGTAATATATTAATCTAAAGTAGCTGTAATTTCTTGAAAGTCAAAATGAACCTTAACACATTGTCTTAAAGCTTCTTATTAATATTATGTTTATAAACTACTATTATTATGGCTATCAAAATTGTACACATACGCGAATTAAGAGCTTACATTAATAATTATCATTATTACAAAATTAATTTACAAAACAGACACATTTACATTACTTAAAATATATAATTGGCGGATTGTAAGAACCTGTTACATATTAAATTATTAATATTTCGTTTGGTAAGGTATTTTATATCACAAAATAACTGGAAAAGAAAAGTTTACTACAAACATAAATTAAAAAAGAGACAGTAACAAATATTCCCACAAAAAATTTGAAATTTCAGAACACTGAATCTAAAACTTTTTATAACAAATTTTGAAAGGAGTTTGTGTACAGGTTCTTACAGCAAACCATACATATTTTATTATGATTGATAACTAAACTTCACAGCTAAGAGGTAAAGACCAAGTCTTAAAATTGTTACAGAAGAAATTTATGAGTAAACACTAATTTTCAAATACAACAATTTCGATTAGCCCTAATTATAGACTGTACATATAAAGCGTAATACTACATAGATACAACAAATTGTGGATCTGTGTTAGAGAAATCATTCGTAAAATACTTAGCTTTAAAATGTGTGTATCAAAATGTTATTATTTCATTACTAAATTATTCATCGCAAAAATATACAATATTTATAAAAAAAAACATTTTTAGGCATTAAAAATTCTTCCTAATACATATTATTTTGTTACATCAATTGCAACAAATCCAAAAAAATGTTTACTTATAGTGGGAAACATTTCTGCAAGCAAACATAAAAACCTGATATTTTTCATATTTCCAAAAAATCTGTTTCAAGAGTTTCTAATAAAAATGTTCCTAATTCAATAAACTAATCCAATTATTTGACCCAATCTACAACCCAAATACAGTAACAAACCATATGCAGAATATTTTTGGTAATTGCATTATCATTGTTAATTTTTTGAAAACACAAAATCATAAAGATAGATCAACTATTTACCATATTTTGTTTGTAGAGGAATAACAGAAACTATTACATTTATTTATTCTCAAACCTGATAGGGAATCTATATACATGCCACACTTTTTTGATGTTTAAACTGAATTTTGCAGTCTACGCTGCAACCTCTCAGTCCTGAGGTGCAGCAAGTTGTATGTCACGATGCTGTGTTCAATATAGACTTCATATCTTCAGCTAGCACACAGTTCAAATCATCCAGATGTCTTGCTAACAATGTTCGTGTATTATTCGATACTGGAGGATCATTTCTTAACACTTCTCTAAGTTTTAATATCATATCCACTACTTCAACTTCTTTCTTATCGACTGACCATTTCTTTAGGTCAATTCCAGCCAATGCTTCCAATTGCAAGGCTTGCAATTTGCTTGTTAATTTACCATGCCTTTCGTGAAACCAAGCACTGAAGTTGGGAGTTCTGAAAAAGTTCCTGTACAACCCTATCCAATCTCCTTTTATGCCACTAGTTAGCTGTGGTCCAGCTTGTTCTAGAGTTGAGAAGAAGTCCTCCGGATTAAAGGGGTTTGGAACAGGTGGAGCACGGAATGGAGATATATTTTTTTGAAGCGGCATTAAAGACGCCATATACCTTTCCAATGGTATCATAAAACTCTGTGTTAATTCTAGAAGATGTCTCTTCACCATAGCTGTCTGTACTTCTGACGGACGATCAGTCCTCATTCCATTGTGTAGTTTCTTTATAATAGTCTTATCTTTTTCTAAAAATGTTTTATACTGAGTATAAAGACCTGGAGCAGTGTCTAGATGCTTCATACTGCCTACTTTCCTCAGTTTTGCTTTAATAGAACTTGAATCACTAAGTTTAATTGTATGAGGCCAATGTTGCAATGTCTTTGTGAAGAATGGATTTGTTACACCTAGTATTACACAAGGTGGATTAAATTGTTTACGAGTAAATTCTTTAAATTCACTATCATGTATTGTAAAATATGGCCTATATTCTGCTGAATAGGGGAGAGGCTGAATTAAGTATGTTAAGGCTTGTACTAGAGCAGAACATTCAGTAGGAGAACATGCCATAACAACAATAGGTTCTGCAGTTAATACCAGCTCCCATAGCAAGTGTAAATGTGATATCATACTAGATAATGGCTCAAAGACATTCACATCTTGTATCGAAGCAGAAATATGTGGTACAACTCGTGATTCTAAAGGTTTCAAAATATCTGACCTTGCAACTTTTCCCGTTTGGTGGTTAGGGATGTAAGACTGAAATACACTCCCCAGTACCGGCAATAATAGGTTTTGACCAGCATCTAATATTGGCCATCTATTAATATCGTGGCAAGCCGCTTCAAGGCTGCTCTCACCATCTTCGAAATGCTTAGGAGCTATAAGTTGTATTACCTTGTAGAAAAGGTTTATAAATGGTAGGCGAGTCAATAAAATAATACTTTTCTGGAAGTATCCTCGCGGTAAAGTAGAGTCTTTTACTTGACGAAAATAAACGAAGCCCCAGTAATGCGTATGGTCTGCGCGAAGGGTTGGCACACTTTCTTCATTATATACTAACTGTTGAGATGTTAGAGGAGCCCTGGAACGCAATCTCACGTGAAATTGAGTGTCACCCATACATCCTGAATTGGAGTCTGGAAACGCCAAGTAACAAATATTGCACTTTTCTTGATCGGTTAATTTCACGCCCGAAGGATAAACACTCTCCATAGCTTGTCCGAGTTCTAGGTCAAACGTAACCACACAAATACAATGCAACCAGTCTGAAAATCTGCTCCATTTCGCTTGAAACTCAGAATCTGACTTTGGAATGTCATGGTTTTCATAATTCCGTAATCCGCAAGCCATTATTTCCAATGGTAAAAAAATTTAGTTTAACATATTTACACAACACCAGGTTAGATACGCCATTAACAAATTTCTATTACTTATCTCCAATCATTGAGTTCATTTTGTTTACAATTTACACACATTTTTTGTCATGATTATGAATTAAAAATAAATAAATGCTAATGAAGTCGCTACAGAGCAAACGCAAACCAGCTGTTCGCTCAATATGGCGGCGCGCGCCAAAACAAAAATACTTGTAGTCAATATGTAGTAAAAAAGAAATAAAACTTACCAATTGTCCATTTTTTTATAAATGAAACTTAATATATTGAATTTTTTTGCATAAAACAATACACTGTATTCTTTAATAAGTAAGAAAAACCCGTAATATTATTTAAATCTAACTAGAAAACAAACGCGGACGACTAATATTTTCGGTTCGTTTTACCGTTTTCATTTTAGTTAATAGTATTGCCATACAGATTATAAATTTTTATAAACATGATTTTGTAATATCAAATTATATATTTTTACACATTTTTATTTAAAATAGGGCACGGCTGGTGTAATTTATTGGGCTGTTTAATTAATTTACAAGTATTTTTATTCTAAAAGCATGGGAGCAGCTATTAAATTATAATATTGTTTGGGTAAGATTGAACCTGAAATGGAACGAGGTTTCGGTGGCGGTCTATATAAAAAAATGGGTTAGCGACTCAGAACAATAACTGCTTTATTTATTGTTCTGAGGGTTAGCGATACTAATAAAAATACTTAAAAAGACGTAATTTAAATACCAACAGACATACAAACGTTGAATCCATAACTATTACCCGTCCGTAACGACCACCTCGTTGGCGCAATAATACTACCTAACTACATGGACCAACATTGAGGTTCGGGTTCGATTCCTGACGATCGTAGACATTTGTGTTATGTGATTAACATTAAATGTCTGTTTTCCGGGTCTGGGTGTTTATTAGATTTATTCTGCTACGATTAAAGTATTTCTATCCATTAGATTCGTTGACTAACACTATAAATATTAAATATACACAAGCAAACAATTTGCTTATTTCGTGATAAGATTCGAGAATATTATCCGAGGGTGATGTCAAGAGTCTCCAAAACCGGCTTGTTTGTATGAAAAGGGAATATGAAAGAAGCCAGGCAGGTTTGTCAGGATCGTGAGATTTGGTACTCGATACTCTCTGCCTATCCCATAAGGTACTTGGCGTGAAGAAATGTACGTATGTTGTGTAATTTATCCAGGAATAAATTTATATTTATTGTTATGTTAATGTTAGCACTGTTTGCGTAGACCTTCTCAACCATGTTGTGTACAACGCGAACGAATAATCCCAAGTTCCCACTTTCTCTCTATTTCGCTAAAATACAAAGTCCTAATAATTCTTAATATCAGAAAGTCATCTTAATCATATTCGGAGTCTGACGAGTATGCCGGCGCACGTTTTTAGGGTTCCGTACCCAAAGGGCAAAAAAGGAATAAGGAGGAACTAAGCCTTCGCTGTCTGCCTCCAACCTGTATCTCATAAACCGCCTCGTTGGTCGACTGGCTAGCCTAGTCGCCTAACTACATCAACTAACCGCGAGGCTCGGGTTCGATTCCCGACGGGGGCAGGCATTTGTGTGATGAACATTTAGATGTCTGCATTTCCGGGTCTGGGTGTTTATTCAATTTATTCTGGTATCTATTCAAGTATTTCTATGTATTAGTATCGTTGTCTAACACCCATAGCACAAGTATATAATTTGCTTACTTTGGGGTTAGATTTAATTTGTGTGACTTGTCCAGGAAAAAAAATAAAAAATAAATCGTGATTGCTAGAAAGCTAAAATTTTCACCAAATACATCATCCGTTGCCGCTATAACAAGAAATATTAAAAATTAAAAAAAATGAAATATTAACCTCTTTCCCCTCTGCCCTTCGAGCACACAGAATTTATGATCTAAGCCTCTGCTAGCCATATGGCTTTTTACTTTTTTAAAGACACAAACAACTAGGTATATAAATGCATAGCAGTACGTGTTATGTTTTATTTTGTTAATTAATGCACTTTATAAACATTATCATTACAAAATATTAGCGTTCTGCACTTCTTCTAAACAGCTATAAGTGTGCCCAATTTTATACGCCTTCGTCATTCAGCGCAATTTTCGTAAAAAAGTTTTTGCTTCGCCGATTAGTATATATAGATAAAGACACAGAATTAGAAAAACTGTTATATTTGTTTGTAATAAATAATTTCAAACTTTTCAATCGAAACCTGAACATTGACCTTTCCACTCCAGTGGGAAGACGTTCCAACATGACGTCCATTTTGTAGTTACCCTTTAAGAACTTTTATATCTTTTGCCTTTTTTACCCCAAGTCACAACTTAGCTTTTACCATGAGTTTACGGTTTGTCAAGTTTACTATACTCGCTATCGTCTCTGTAATTATTTGTATGAAAACTTTGTACGTCTATATTGGTAACTTAGAGAAACTCATTTTTAAACCAAAAGCGTCATAGATTTCGACATGTACCTAAGTTACCGAACGTAATCTATACTAACTCATGGTTAAAGCTCTGTTATGTAAATGACTACAGCTACTTACTTAATAAAAAAATAGTTTTTCATTAGTCTGGGTACTTACATTTTTTAAGATATTGCAAGGCAAACAAGCAGTAGGATTTCCTGATGGTAAGAAATTCATGCCGCCTAGAGACACCAAAAGTGGTAATATTAGGCCAAGTGCAAAAGTAATTTTATCGGCTACCTATTCCTCCGAACCGGAAAACGTCAACGGCAAGGTAACGCGGTGGTACCAATCCGGGCGAGTCGCAGCGAAACTCTACCACCTAATCAGATGTCACGGTGCTAGTAACGGTAAGCATGTGCTCACTTTTTACGGGCTGCCTGGCTAGAAGGCAGATAGATAGTTTATTTTGCAAAGGGGCCCGGATCAACACGGGGAAGACATTCAGTATTAAGTGTATCCTATTTCAGTTGCTATCATTATAATTAGTAGCTGTATTTAGTAGTTTGTTTGCTTGCTTTTTTAACAGTTAAACTATATTTAACCGACTCCTAAAAAAGGAGAAGGTTCTCAAGTCGATTGTATGTTTCTTTGTATTTGTTACGCTAATACTCGGTCAATAGCGAACTGATTTTGATGATTCTTCTTTAAAAAGATAGGCCACGATTCAGAGATGGTCCCATATTATACTTATCATAATCCGACTAGTTGTTTTTGAGTTATACTTAATAGTGCATACATTTTTTTGCTTATGTTCACGATCTTGTCATTGATAAAGTACCTGGTGTAATAGTTGTCGCTTTTTGCAGTTTTACTGCGCTCAAATTATGTTGAAGGGGAAGTTAAAGTCATTGTTATGATAACCATGCCGTTCGTCGCCAAGCAACATTTCAAGAATTTGCTAGTTCTTTTTCAATATCAGAAAACTCAATTTTTGAATTATACATTTACAGTCAAGTGGTCAATAATTTTGAAATATCTTGGTAAAACAAAAAAGTATGGAACAATAAAAAATAAAACTCGTGGCAGCGGTGGGTATATACTACTTTATTTAACAAAAAAGTGTTGTATAACTTTGCCATACTTTCAAAACTTATTCAATATAAGATAACATCCATTCGTATTGAATCTTACTTCTATCATTTAAGTCCATGAGCTTTGAGCATAGTCAGGAATTTCAGGTGTTGCCAATATATCTGCAACTATTGTGTCAAATTGACGTCAATCAACTATTTTAGTGACTTCATTATATTATATGATTCTGCACATTACCTCAGCTCATTCCTAGCTACGAATTTATCAAGTGTAGTTAGTTCAATGTCTACTTGCCTTTCATTAAATTATATTTTAGGTAGGCTAGTTGTACGTACGTACCGTATGTGGGTACGAATTAATTGTCAGCATTGTGTACCTTCCTTTTTTAAATTATTGCTATTCACTTCCAATAGAATGAAAACGAAAGAGACAGGTCATTTTTAGTCGCTTAAAGTAAGAGAAAAAGTTTAAGAACGTTTAAAGAAACGCAACTACTTGCGCGCTTTTATGTATATTATGGTTCATATGATTCCAGTGAATGAATGTTTTTTAACTTGGTAGCACTAAATGCGTCCCGTCTTATTCGTTTGCTTTTTTAGGGCGTGTAAGAGAACAGGCGTCAATGTATGGTAAATTGTGAACCCTAACTTAGTTGAAAAGTTTTAACGCATACATATTGCTGAGTCCTAAGTCTTATAATTTATTGTTACAATAATTACAATTTTATAGCTGATTTTGACAGTAAATTGTAACTTTGTTAGCTGTACTGATGATTAGAAGCCTCAGAGCCCTTAGCTTGTGTTATCGGCGCTATACTCGCTAGCGTCCCCATTATTTAACTGTATAAAAACGTTGAATATTACCACAATTGAGATTCAAGAGAACTTAAATATGGACCAAAAGCAGTAGATTTGTAACTTACTGAAAATAATCTATAGCAACCACGGTAAAGGCTCGGATGCCGTACTGAGTTTAAGGCGCTATATTTGCTAGCGGCTCTATATATTTTTTGTATGAAACAATTTAACAGCGCCTCTTCTGGAAATTAAGAGAATTAAAATTTAGACCCAAAGCGCTATAGATTTCGATACTCATGTTACCGAATGTTACATGTACCAACTCATGGTAAAGGCTTAGTCTCTGGTTTACCAAGTTAGGGCACTGACTGCACTTTATGCAAACTGCACGAAGATTACATTTTTCAAATTTTATATCCCTTTTTGTCATAGCAGACAAAAAATCGAGAACAATTACTAACGACTTCATAATATTTATATAGGTATATCGGTTTAGCTTAAGTAACAAAACAAAGAAGCATAATTATTTTACAAATCACTATAAAGGACAGAATAAAAAAATAAACAAAATTAGGTGCATCACTTAATTATTTTATTATAATAAAAAAATAATGATTAAAACATTTAGTTCGTAAATAAAAATTCTCTACTTAAATACTAATAATTTTAAGCAATTCTAGTCAAGTGTTGCCAAAACAGTTTTAAATAATGCACAATTTACATTTATGTGCTCATAGTTTGAAATAAGTGTAGAAAAAATAATAAAAGTTTTAAAAAAATACAGCTCACTTTTACATTAAGAATTTAGTTCCCCAAAAATCTCAACATAGTTACACTTTTTCTTTACACAAATGCTATTTCTCTTTTAATAAGATTTTCGGGAGGGGGGGATCTAATTTTTAATTTACATTTCACTCTCAGTAACGCCATTTACACATATTCTTATTCAGAAACACAAAATGCCATCTGCAATGTTTAAGTCTGATAAAAAATAAACTGTTGTAAGTCTATTAAAATACTGAGTAACATAATCTTAATGATTATTATCGCCGCATTAATAAATAATATGTAAGTATGAACCAAGGTAAACAGTAACAAGTAATATGCATTATATATACAATTATTGATGAACAAAACAAGAATAGAATGAATAAATTTGCCAAAAAATACCCCATTCGAAATGACAAAAATAGTTTTCAATACTTTTTCAAAATTAGAATCGAAAATAAAATTTTATATGTATTTTTAAAGCCAAAAACTAACTGTTTACAGGAAGGAAAAAATATTCTTTTCCCTTACATTAACTGACCAGTGAATAAGAGGCTTTTCTTTTAATCCATAGATGGAGTTGTCGTAGATGGGGTTCACCATATTATCATAAAACACAAGCAGCCTTACTACAAACAATTTCAACCATTTTCAACTATTCACGTGTAGCATGTTATAGTTTAGATTTGAATTTTAGACAGCGTTTAGTTAGAGGTGTCTATTTTTTGTGGTAAGGCGAATACGATCATTCGAAATTTAGACTTTTTGTAGGAGAAGTATTCATTCTACTGTAGTGATAGTCACGTTTGAACACATTGCTTTTAATCATAACAGTAAGGACCAAGATCAAACATAAAACTATGTAATTTGTCCAGGGATATTTACTTTTTTAATATTTATGATTTTTTAAAGTACTGAAATGACAAAGATAAACATAGCTAATCCACTAGTTCTGCTTCCCATCATGTCTGAAGAATAAAGTTATTTAATTTTCAGCGCTATTTTCATAAGGCTGATGTTTTATTATTTTAAATAAATGCTCGAATATTTAAGTCTATTTAAATTTAAACAACGCCCAGCAATTTTTCAAAACATTTAAACACTGAGATATGCAAAGTATAGTTATTACCCACGAGACCACTACCGGTCGAGTGCTGTTCATCAAGCTGCACAGTTAGCGATCCACTTTTCCGGCTGTCATGACTGTCTTGTTCTGTAGGGTTACTCTTAAAACACGATATATGCAATACTGGAAATTAGAATCGAGTATGATATTTTAGGTACCCATAAACACAGTACTGGAAATTATTAAGATTTAGCTAATAGTAAATAATGAATTATTTTATCGGATTCGTTGAATTAATTAGTAACTAAATGTTAATAGTCCGCTAGTACTGTGTTCATAAGTACCCAAAATAACTTGTACGATTCCAATTTCCAATTCGCATGATGTCGAGATTCAAGAGTAACCCTACTGGTACTGGTAGTCGATTTTTTTATTGGAAAATGTATGATATTGGAAGGCAAACGAGTAGACGAATTTCCTGATGGTAAGAAATTCACACCGCCTAGAGACACCAAATTTGCACAATAAGCCGAACATACCGGCCACAGGATTGCGACGTACCCGTGTGCCGTATTCTCTCATTTAGCAATAACAATTAATATGTTAATGAAAGCCTGTGACATATGGTTGGTGTCGGTTTCCAAAATAGGAAAAAGTATTCTAGTCTTTAGCTATCTATAGACTTATACCGTATAGCAAAAAAATTAAAAACAGGTTGAACACGTTTTTACTAAACGCTGTTCAAATTGAATTCTTAGCCAATAATAAGCCACGATATCCATGTGCAGCATGTTATTGGTTGAATGACAATTTTAGAGTGTTTATTTAAAGAATTTAACTTTTTTGTGGCGAGGTGTGTAGATTCATATAAGTTTCATTTCACTAAATATACTAAACGTGACGTGCGCGTAAATTCAAAATTTGGGATTTTTGGACACCACCGAGATCGCAATGATTCTTTCTGCCAAGGTCGGGAAGAGGTCAAGGAAGCATAAACATAAATTTCATTTTTCTGGCTAAGTAAGCATTACCAATAAAACAACCTGACGAATTTTATTTTAAAACCCAAGTTTCCGAATATTACGTCTTTCAAACAGAGATCATCTAAATGTTATTCTGGGTCAGATCGGACTTGATCGAAACTTGATATTTTAAATACAAAGCATGACCTTGATATTATCAAACGAAAGACATGATTTTTAAATATCAATGTCACTAATGGCAATAAAAGGGTTTAAGGCCGATAAGGCCTACTATTTTCACCGTCTTCAAAAAAGGAGGTTTTGTTTGACTCCTATTTCTTTGTATATGTCTCGATTTCAGCGTCATTTGTGAACCGATTTTGAAAATTCTTAATTCTGAGGAGTGTACTTTCGAGGCGGTTCCAGTATCCTCAAATCAGATTTTCTATTCATTGTTTTATTCCATCAGCTGATAATGGAATTCCAAAGAATTGATGGTAAACCCTTAATTTTATGCTTAGACATGATGTTAAAATTAAAGTCGGTTTTTAGCAGTTTGACTGCTTTCAATTATAGTTTACAGTGATACTGAGATCATTGACCAATATCCTTATTTGCGGAAGCTACATCATCCCTTTGATATTCAAAAATGTTAAACTTTGGATAGGTCAATTTTAAAAATCTTTCCATTTTTTGGATTCTCTCTGCGAATAGCAGAACTACAAAATCATTTAATAATAAAGATTTGAAAATCCGGGCAGTGCGTAGTTCGCCGGGATGGCTAGTACGAAATATTTATGTGGTACAATTTCCAGAACATTCCGAACACAAACTCAATCAATCAAAAGTAAATAAAATAATTTCACACAATTAAAAACAATTACAAATTCACATCATATAATATAATATACAGGGCTTTCTCAAATTAGTTAACGATATTTTAACCACGGGCTCGGAATGCGTGTCTGGAAACATAAAAAATAACAAAAAAATCTAAAACGAAAAATAAATAAAATATTACAAAAATTAATTCTCGCAATAACGCATGGGGGTCAACGAACTCTCGAAAGCAGCTCACAGCTGATTGTCTCACGGTTGCCGCGTGAATTGCCACTACCGAGTAGGTATCTAGCTACTTAATGTTTATTTGTACCAACATGCTACTAGGTATTTTATGTAATGTACTGTTATCTGTTAAATTACTAAAAACCCTTAATGTTTTTGTTTTATCGAAATTTCATTTGGCTCTCACTCGAAAACTATGAGGACTAGCGCAAAGGTTCAGCGATAAAAAGTGTTCACAATCACGTCTTTAGTCTGTTTCAGTAATAAAAACTAATAACATAGATTTCCATAATGCCCTCAAGGCTACACCCCAACCAAAACCATAGTTGTAAGTTCTGATCAAGGTCATGTATCGATGCGCTTGTCGATTCGATCGTCCGTTGTCGACTCCAGCCCCGCGCGGGGGCGCTCCTTACGAATTATTATTTCTAATACAGTCGTCAGTCATTTTTCAAATTAGTTGATGTTTGATCGCGTTTGGGGTGTGTTATGTTATTGTTTGTGTTTGCGTTTATTTTTCGCGAAGTGTTCATGAGTACCTTTCCAATGGTGAAAATTGAATAGAGAGTGGTTAGTGTGATCACCTGACCTAACCTGACGCCTTCCGACTTCTCATGAGGGTAGGACGTTCAAAGTGAACCTTACAATTGAACTGACCTTGCCTTAAAAAGTTATAGGAAAATAGGAACCTACTAACAATACTCAAAGACACAACAACCGTGCTAAGTTTTGCATTGAGTACCTACAATAGTGGATATGTTTAAACATGGACGTAAATAGTGTGAAAAGGTAGGTACGTACATCATTTTTGTAGTTGTACAGTACATACTTAAGCCTGATTTTTGTCATTACCACATGCCTACATTCGCTAGTTTTTTATGATCAATCAATTCAAAGCCTATCTTTGGGATAGGACACGCAATAAATGTAACACACGCGCCATATCTACAGCTACATCTGTATCTAGGTGTCATGTGTTGTCGGCGGTCTCGCGGGTGACGGGTCATTCAACTTCCGCAGTTGAATATGAATTATTAAAAATGCTGTAATTAATTTATTTTAAGTCCGATTTTTTTTTAAATTTTTTTTCTGATTTAGTTATATATTCAGAATGTCCAGGTAAAATATCGTGCACTAATTTGAAAAGACCTTATATGTATAATGGTCGATTGACTGAGATAGACCTTTATTTATCCAATTTCTCTTTTCTTTCCAAGTTTTTCATAAAGTAATTATTATTTGCGTATATTTATATAATCGGAAGACAAACAAGCATTGAGATATCCTGATATACTTGCCTATATTCATAAAAGATTTTAAGTGTCGCCAACATTTTGTATAAGTAATATAGTATTGTATATACATTGTTTACATAGTATTATTTATTTCCATTACACCAATTACCATAGCAGGTTTCTTTGGGAGTAATTCGTACGTTTTTCGAGGCATACTTTAATATAATTTTTTTTTTAATATGACTGACAACAATTTATATAGCAACTAGCTGCCCGTTCCGGCTTCGCTCGCATGGTAATTTTTTTACCATAAATTGAGATATAAGCTTTCCTATCTCTCAAGTTGGATCGAACTGCACATGGTGTGCGAATTTTATTATAATCGGTTAAGTGGTTTAGGAGTCCATTGAGGACAAACATTGTGACACGAGATTTATAGGTATATATTAATATTTTTTTTTCATAGTCAAAACTATTTTTCTTAAAATCAATTGTCAAAATGCCTCTATGGTCTAACAGTTTCGCATTGGACTTGATTTTATTAGGTCCTGGATACAATCCACAGGATCGGGGAAAAAAAAAGAAAATATGTTATTTTCACTTGTATACTTTTTTCATTTGTCAAAGCAAATGAGGTATTATGTCAAAATAATGGAATATAAAAAAAATACAGTTTGACAAAACGAAAACCAGAAACTTAATTTTATTTATGGTGGCTGTTATTTGGAAAAAAATAGGAAAATTAGTGAAATAAAGATCAATATCTTAATAGCAATCTTTCACTATTCAGGGAACTCCGTCTAAACATTTAGTTTAGACAATTACAATACCTACATTGCACTTCAGACCAGCCTATTGCCAAGTAGTATTACTCGCTACATTGGGGTTCGGTGGAAATGCATTTGGGAAACTTTGACCTAAACTAAGACCGCTAAATTGCTGTGATAAATTCGGTTGTGGTTGATTGAATTGTTGGAATGGGGCACTTTGGGGCACTTGGGGTACTTGAGGTACTTGGGGTACTTGGGGTACCTGTGAGCCAAATTGTTGAAATTGACTACCCATAGATTGGAATTGGTTGAACGGCATACCATTTTGCATGTTCATATTACTGAAGCCCGGAGCTGGTTGATATGTCGGATAGGCAAAACCAGTTTGCATGGGTTGATTAAATTGATTTCCTAATGTATTACTAGGTGTTTGACTGTACAACGCCAGTATACTGTCTTTTGTAAGTTTTGCCTTTTCTTTCTCCGTTGGTGCAGTTTGTTTAAAGAAGTTCTCCTCTTCCGTCTTCAAATCTGGTTTTGATTCTTCTTTTTGTTCCACCGGTTTATCTTGGGCAGAAAAGAAACTTGAGAATATATCATCGTTTGCTGGTTTCGGTTCAGGTTTTGTTGTTTCCAAACCCAGGAGGTCTGCTGAACCGTTGGATATTTTACTTGTCTCTGTGTTTGTTGGTGTGCTTCTGCCGAGTTTAGGACTTACTGATGATTTTGGTTTTGGTAGACTAGGAATTACATCAGATTTCTGAAAACAAATGTTATTCTAACATTAATTACATACAATTTTTGAATGATTTAAGTCATCCTACTTTAGGTCATAAAATTATATTATCTAAGAAGTTTAAAATATTTATTAATGTTCATAATGTACTACTACTGTGTGTAATGTGATTGTACTAAAAAAGAGATTTTGTTTTTATGCTACTACACTGATAGACGCTATCCTGCTATGAATATCGATTTTTAAATGAACTTTCTGCTATCAATAACCAACACAGAAAAAAAAAGAATTAGCAAAAACGGTGCATCCGTTAAGGCGTGATACTACGACCTACGATCAGTGACGAAATAGGGTTTCATCATTTTTATATTATCTATAATATAACAGATATAATGTTGGTAACAATCAATCATTTAATAGTACCAACATATGCATGTAGTGCACAAAAATTTGGATGAAATAAAATAGAGAAAACATACATACATATCTTCACTCCAAGTCCCTTACGGAATAGGCAGAGAGTAACGAGAGCTAGAGCTCACGATCCTGACAAACCTGTCTGGCTTTCTTAACATTCATTACCCTTTTCATACGAACACGCCGGTTTCGGAGACTCTAGACACCACCCTCGGATAATATACGATTAATCTGATCGTGGAATGTCACCCTTGATCTCCCCGGGTACCTACATCCATCCACATCCGCATTGTATATCTGCTATGTCAATCTTTCATCTGTCATTCTTTCCACGAGACCGAACCAGCGGAGCATACCCTTTCGCATTTTAACAACATTTTTAAATCCTACTCTTTGTTGGATGTCACGGTTACGAATGCGGTCAGCGAGCGTTACAAGCCCGATTTTCTCTCATTTCGACCGCATTTATCCCACTTTTATGCTTTTTCTGCGCTTCCATACAATAACATTGGGATAAGCACATTAGGTATATTTTTATCTTATATTTTTTATAACTTACATTATATTTTTTATCGGCAGCTGGCGCTGGAAACTGCGACAAACCACCGGTAGTTGCCCTTTTTCTCCGTCTCTGCTTTTCCATTTCTTCATCTATCTCTTTGTCCCTAAAATATACAATTTAATTTCATAATCAATAAAATCAAATACGTTTTTGAGTTTTTTTTAAAGTATAACTTTAATTAAAACCTAAAACTTAATGCCAAGACCGCACGCCCACAAGCACGTATACACGCGTACTCACATACTCACTCACTCACTCACTCACACACACACACACATGCGCTCAAGCACGCACACACGCACGCACACACAGATGCACGCACGCACAGACGCACAGACGCACGCACGCACGCACGCACGCTCTTACTCTTCTGTACCAGGTTACATTTCTGGTACAAAGGCTTCCGAGTAATATTTAAAACCTTCAGTTTATTTTCAATTAAATAACTTTATTATTATTAAATTACATTAAATAATGTAAATTTACTATTATTTTTTATAATGACCAATATAGATCATATTCTATGTTTAAAATAACTATGTTCAAATATTGGTCTAGATGGAAAAGCTAACAATTTAAAGAGGCTATTTTGAAAGAGGCTTTAAGGCCCACTGCAAAAGCAACAAGATGTGTCTATTAGAAAATGTTGTAGGGTCTAGCTCATAATAAACAAATTGTGGAAGCTGTTACGTCTCGTAAGCAAAACGGTGGACTAGAGCTGGTTTTTTGGAAATGATGTCACAACTATGGTGTCCATTTGTCACGGTTGTCTCTTACCATCAGAAGAGCCGTGTGCTTGTCGCTGACCTTGGATATAAAAAAGAAATATGGTGGCTAGATACAAACACAACTACATTCGTAATTCAGTTTGATCAATTACAATCAACTACATTCGTAATTCACTTTGACCGCCTCGTTGGTCGAGTGGCTAGCCTAGTCGCCTAACTAGATCGACCAACTGCGAGGCTCGGGTTCGATTTCCGACGGGGGCATGCATTTGTGTGATGAACATTTAGATGTCTGCATTTCCGGATCTGGGTGTTTATTCAATTTATTCTGGTATCTATTTAAGTATTTCTATTTATATATATATTTATATTTGAATAAAATATATTAGTATATTATATTATATTTGAATAAAAACACAAGAATATAATTTGCATACTTTGGGGTTAGATTCAATTTGTGTGACTTGTCCAGGGATATTTATATTTATCAAACTTTTCCTTGTGTTAGACCTAACGTTAGGCCCACAGGACAGTGACGCGCCTGTAACATCTATGGTGTCTCAGGCCAAGGTTATCTCTTATCTTCAGAAGAGACGTGTGCTTGTTCGTTGACATCTCACATAAAAAAATCAACAAGAGTGACTTGAGTCCTTTTTCTAAGATATATTTCCTGTTTGGTACTTACGCTGTGCTTGATATTGTATTATTATTTGTATAGTATTATAGCCTAAACTTAACATTAAAGACTAACACGCGAGCCTCTAGTTGCTGGCGTTATTACAATCGTTGGCGCCACTAAATATTATAATGATTAATAAATAAAATACAATTGGCCTTGTTTTATTACCCAAGTAAAGAAATACTGATGCTATTAAAATTAGGGTTTTAATAGTTACGAACACCGATAGCTCATTTATAGTACCCAAAAACACACAATTTACAATGTTAACTTATATAGTATATATTGTGTACAACCAGGGCACCCAGGACTAGCCCAACACACTAAATCCCATAAAGTGATAGGTGGCAAGACACATTTTCGTTGTCCAATAATCGAACCGCTAGACCACAAAGGTAATTTTTTCTTTTTTTTTACAATTATTCCTTCCTTTGCCATAATAATACAATTATATCATAATGCCTTCGATCGTAGCCTTTCTACTGTCTAACACAAAAAAAGGGGTTGCTGTAAAGTCGGTTTACTGACGATAGTTGAACGTGACAACGTCGTAAGAACGGAGGCCGATTGTGCCTCTTTGTCGCTCGTTCCGCGCTCTCGCTTGCACATCAAGCCTTAAATGGCACGCCTCAGAGCGAGGTAACGCCGTATGAGTCATGTTTTTTGGTACGTGCAACCGGCTTCATTGAATAATTATAAGATGTTGTCACGTCAAAAACTTACCAATTAACTTTAGGGATCGTTGGGGGAACCCACTCCTTAGCGATATACTTCTTGGTCTCATACTTGGCCCGGATGAATGCCTCTAACGACGAGTCGTTCTGAGGTCTGCGGAATGAGTCTGGCAAGTTCGCCTCATACACGGCGCGAGCTCGAGAATTGCCCATTTGTTGGAGATACATCTGTAAAGTAAAAAAATAAAATAAGTAAGTATCTTCACGCCCATATCTCCAAAGAGGTAGGCAGAGGCACAACAAGGGCATCCACAACTAGCCGAAGACACTTAGTCCCGCAATGTGATAGGTGGCAACCGGGCACATGTCCCATCCCGAGCAACGTTTTTTTATTAGAAAATTGTAAAAACCCAATTTTCTCTTAGTTGCCCGACCCGGGAATAAAACCCGGGACCTCACGCAGTCAAGTCCGATAACTGAACCACTAGACCACAGAGGAGATAAAAATAAAAATGAATCCTTATTTCCCTTGGTCATCACGTCCTGCGTTAAAAATGTGTTAGTTATTGTCAGGAGAAGGTTCATGACAAAAAAAATATACCTAGTTAGGATAGGAAAACGTCTGTCGGCTCAGCTAGATTTTACTACTAGCTGACCCAGCAAACTTCGTATCGCTTGACATTAATGCTTCGACAGTAGCGCAGTCTGTCGGATCCGATGTGATACATTCCAAAATCAACAACGACTTATTATTAAAAATTAATTAAAAGAACATTTTCCAGGAGACCAAATTGTGAATCTAAACCATACTCGAATTCCCTTGAACACGCACAAAAACTTTCATCAACATCGGTCCAGCCGTCTAGGAGGAGTTCAGTGACATACACACTCGCAGAAGAATTATATATATATAAAGATAAAGACAAATCTATTTCTCTTGGTCATCAGAATGGGTGGAACAACTTATCTTTTTGTTGTGATAATTATTACCTTATTCATAAGAAAAAATAATGTAATTCTACTTTAATTTAATATGTATAGTCAAGATAGGATGTCTTGTTGGATCAGCTAGTACTAATACTAAAATATAAGTTTCTGGCACCTTTGACAGATACTTATGAAAACTTATGAAAAGTACCCTTATCTACCCTATAAACTTAGTTGCAGCGAAACTCTCGATTCTTTCAAGAAAAACGTCAAAGAGCATTTCCATGCCATAGTTTAAACTCTATACGTATATACAAGTATATCAAAGTCTTTGAGTTTATGTTTAGTATATTTTTTAATGTTATGTGTGCAAATTTATTCAATAGTATATTTTATGTGATAGTTCAGAGTACAAGTTCGTTGTGGTAAGAGACAACCGTGACCTATAGACACCACTGATGTTGCAGGTGCGTTACTGTCCTGCGGCCGGGATGTTAGCCGTATTATTCCAATCTACCGGCTATCCTACTCTTGGGGCTGGCATATGACAGTCATTATGGCGACACAAGTATCTACCCGGCTACACGGGCAAGTTGCTGCACCTCTGCTCTGCTCTACCACCAGTGCTTTTATTGACATTGACTTATAGTTAGTTTAACCAGAACTCACTTCTTACGAGCTGCCTATTTTTTGCAGACCTTCCTGGTTTTCTTCTCATTCGTTGCCCTTTTCACACAAACACGCCATTTACTAACCAATAATAAAGTCACTGCTAGCTATTATCGTGTTCCGGTTTAAAAAGTTAACTAGCCAGTGAACTTACTCAAGGAGCTTAAAACCTCAAATTGATAATTAACCATTTTGACTCACGCGAGGAGCTTAAAACCTCAACCTCTAATTGATAATTAACCATTTTGACTCATGCAAACCTCAAACCTCCAATTGATATTTGACCATTTTGTCTCACGCGAGGAGCTTAAAACCTCAAACTCGAATTGATAATTCACCATTTTAACAAATGATTTCATCGGATTCATTGAATTTATTAGTAACTAAATATTTCTAATCTGATAGTAGGTACTGTGTTCAAAAATACCTAAAATGACATCCGATTCCAATTTCCAATTCGCATGATATCGAGATTCAGAGCAACCCTACTCGTTGCTGACGTTGTAGAGAAAAAGCCAATCCATATAAATAATGATGTCGCAGTCTGAACTCTCGCCCACAAAATCCACAGAATTTTTTAAAACCACGAGGTTAGCAGCACATTAGTCATTTAAAAAAAATCCAACCGCCCAAATAGTAAATACACGAAGCATTCGCGATATTCGGTTACATATATTGTGATCGTGATATCTCGATGTGTGCGGTCTGGGCATAATAAAAATATGTAAATTAAATGTATTGGTATTTTAAGTACTCACTTATGTAAATAAATAAATAAATATCCCTGGACAAGTTACACTAATTGAATCTAACCCCAAATTAAGCAAATTATATGCTTGTGTTTATGTGTGTTAGTCAACAATTCTAAAACATAGAAATACTTAAGTATAGACCAGAATACATTTAATAAACACCTAGACCAGGAAATGCAGATATCTAAATGTTCATCACACTAATGCCTGCCCCCGTCGGGAATCGAACCAGAGCCTCGCGGTTAGTCAGTTTAGTTAGGCGTGTACGCCAGCACCTCGACCTAGGGACACGAGAAAAGTATCGATAACTTGTGGTATCGAGTATTTTACCTTTCGATACCGATACTTTTGTACTCTATACTTTGCATTCGATACTTTTACTCATTAAGTACTTTTCAACAGGTATCGTATCGAATAAATCTTAAAATTGCCCATTCTTAAACTTGCGATCTTATGTTCAATCGTGTCGTGATCAAACCAATCACTCACTCCGAGCCCGATCTAGCCCTTTTTTGGCTTCTTCAAAAGTCCCAATTCAAAATTGAGGTAGCAACACTGTTCGGAATGCAGCATGCAGCCTAGTTAGCTTAGCCAGCGATTCGTTTTTCTGTGTCTCTGTGCTGTATGCTACATTCATACATTTCATTGAACATTATATTATTATTTATAGTATATATTTAAAAGTAAACTAAACTCAGTATTAAGTATTTTGTGCTGTGTTGTGTGTCGACGTTTGAGTCAAGTCATTAGAAGAATTCCGCCTAGGTACTAAGAGTGAACTTTGGCAGTATTTTTAAGTGATTGTACGGAGGAGGAATGGGAACTTTGATGTGTTCATGTTTGCCTAAAGATTGTTTTGTGCCTATCCTTTTTTTTTAAAGTTTTAATTAAAGATAATTTTTTTTATTATTATTATACTAGCTGTTGCCCGCGGTTTCACCCGAATGATTCCCCCCCTGTTTAGGAAAAGTACTCGATACTTTGAGGTATCGATACTTTTGTTACGATACTTTTATGAGTACGATACTTTTCTTTCGATACTACTCATGAGTACAGTATCGATACTTTCTACTCGATACCGTGTCCCTACCTCGACCAAATGGGCAGTCAAATATTTTTTAATATCTCTTTATTGTTATGGAATATGGATGGTGATAAGAAATTGTATGTATTTCCCCATATATTTGAACATGCCATTAATAATTAAGAAACATTGACTATGTCATACCACTTGTTCGGGGGTCCAAGAGTCTAAGTTTACACTCTTCACTTTGGAGATATGGACACCTAAGTTCCGATGGATGCCGGCACAGCGAATACATAAGAAAATGCCAAGGTTCCATGATGCCCAGCGAGGACCTGTAAAGATGTAAAAGATTACTTATAATATGAGAAAGTACTAAGCCTAAGAGAGTATGTTTCGAAATCTTATGTTCGAAAACGTATTTTTTTAATTTTATAATTATTTATTAGATACCTTTTTTATGATAATGGAAATTGGAAGGCAAACAAGCAGACGGATTTCTTGATGGTAAGAAATTCACGCCGCCTATAGACACCAAAGGAAGTAATTGTGCGTTGCCAACCTGAGGCCGGGATGTTAGGCCTCGAGCAAAGGTAAATTTACCGGCTACCTTACCCTCCGAAACGGAACACGTCAACGGCAAGCACTAACGTTATGGCGGCAGGAATAGGTAAGGCAGTGGTACAAATCTGAGTGAGTGGCTGTGAAAATCTACCACCTAGTTAGATGTCACGGTGTTAATGACAGTAACCCTATACTCGCCTTTTACGAGCTGCCTGGTAGGAAGGCAGATGATCTTTTCTGCAAAAGAACCTAGACCAACACAGGAAAACTTAAGTTTTGTAAGCCACGAAATTACGTTTCTTCGTTTTTCCGACTATTGTTATTTGTACTATTTAATACATCAATGCGAAAAATATCGTAACACGTTTTTCAACGATTTAAGCATACAAAGTTGGTGTGTTGGTCCGGGCTCCTTTGTAGAATAGACCATCTGCCATCCTTGCCAGGCAGTTCATAAAAAGCGAGCACAGGCTCACTGTCACTAACACCGTGACATCTGACTAGGTGGTAGAGTTTAGCAACGACTCGCCCGGATTGGTACCACCGCCTTACCTATTCCTGCCGCCATAATGTCATAACGTGTTCCGGTTCGGAGGGTAAGGTAGCTGGTATACTTACTTTTGTTAGAGGCCTAACATCCCGGCCTCAGGTTGGTAACGCACCATTACCACCTTTGGTGTCTGTAGGCAGTGTGAATTTCTTACTATCAGGAAATCCGTCTGCTTGTTTGCCTTCCAATATCATAAAAAAAATACAAAGGGACATAAGGACAGAGGTAGTGACTTTGTTTTATAATATGTAGTTTTGTGTGTGTGTGTGAAAAAGGTGTGTCACTTAAGGTGTGTTACATTTCACCAAATTTGGCTTAAAACGTGCCATAATTAAATATGTTACTGAAGATAACAATCTATCATAGTTAAAACTTAAATATTGGCCATTCATTTAAGCCAATTTACCCCCAATAGGCCGTGACCTAAAACTCACTCAAATTGGTTTATCATTGAAACTGTTAACAGAAAAATTATAATTTACATTATTTGTTACATATTAAGCATTATAGTAATTTTTGATTACATAAGAATGGTTAATAGTATATTTAAGGCAGGCCATCCCAACTTCGCACAGGTGGCCAAACCACTATGTTGCTATACACATGAACCTTTCTCTTGAATCAATCTATCTTTCAAAAAAATCGCATCAAAATCCGTTGCGCCGTTACAAAGATCTAAGCATATATAGGGACAGACAGCAGAAAGTGTCTACTACTACTATGTAGGATTTGAATTTTCCATATGGTTATTAATATTCTAACACCCATCTACCTTTTTGTCTGGTAACCCCCGCACAGGATAGCATAAACAAATCACACATCTGTTGCCAAGCTCCCTAAGTTTGATGGCTCATTATAGCTTATTTTTCTTTAATTGCTATCCCTTTGCTAAGTTTTCTCACTTACATTTGCACCAAGTGGAGCCAAAAAACAAGGATAGCATAAGAGCAGTTGTTACATCTATAAAACAACTTCAGCAATCAGCGCTCAGATATTTCAATTAATCCATATCTTAGTTTATGTTTACAAGTGTGCGTGCTGGCAAAAGAATAGTTACTGTGTGTATTATGATTTGTAAGATAAGAACAGTAACAAAAGAACAATACTTCATTTTGTTATACTTGTTGAAAGTTTAGAAAATACAAACTCTTTCTTAATAATTCATTTTGTGTGGTATTTGTTTTTGTTCTATAAATTAATAAAATGCTCATTTTTTTTAAATGTTATAACCTATTTTATATGTTAGCACATTTTCATTTTATGTATAGCTTCTAAACTAAATTTTAGAGATATCATTTTAGTTACATGCATTGACATAGTGCAATACCAGTAAGATTTGTATCACAGATGCCCCATTTCCTGTAAAATGGTTGCCACAGATGAGAGGGTAAAACAGGCTTAAGCATCAACACTTAAATCTTTTATTTGAAACAATGGTCTCATCTGATGCTATTTAAAAAATATACAGATTTTTTTACAGTAGATTCACATAAGTAAGGCTAACAGTGTACATAGTTAACTCTTATAGTAAACATTTAATTGATGTAATATGCTATCTGTATTCACCAAAAGATAACTTGATAAAGATATTAATATTATAGTGCAAGAGATATGACTAACAGTGGACACTTCCTCTGGTTTTCCTAAACACACAGGAAAAACATTTTCATTATTACTTTGTACTCTTAAACTAATGAATTACTCAGAACTAGCTGTTGCTCGTGGTGTTCCCTGCATGGTTATTGGGCCCATAGGAGCATTTTTCCAGAAAATAACTATCTCACATGTAAATCCAAGTTACCCTCTATGTGTTTGGCAAATTACATGAAAATTGGTTCAGCAGTTTTTGCAGGAAGGAGTAATGAACAAACATAAACTTTCACATTTATAATATTAGTACAATTAACTATAAATAAAGATATTTTTGAAGGTCTATTGACTAATTAAATAACAAAATTTGAAAGTATGAAAATACTAGTCTTACATCAAATTCTCTTTAATTGTGTTGCTTTTCTCTCATGTATTATGTTGCACAGTAAGTCCAATAGTAGAATGATTTTTTGTTTCAAACAAACAATTTTGTACATAAAACTTTTTTTTCTCCAGGCTGTCAAGTACCTGAATGCCAAATATAAGAATCCTAACACTGAGAAATGAATCATGAACATACAAACACAAATCAAAATTTATAATATAAATAAACCTAAGATTTTTTTTAAGATCACATGGATTATTATTTTTATTTTTACTTAATTTTGCTCTTACTTGACTTCATGTAATTAATGATAAAATTGAGTTACTGCACATCACAGGTTTAGTGCTATATAGTTATTAACAATCAAATTAAATGAGAAAGAATCTTAGTAAAATTATTACTATGTTGAATTATAGACTTATTTAGTTCTTTTTATGACATTACATTATGATAATTTTAATTTTTGTATTATTAAATTTACATTATAATATTATGTTAGGCAAAGCAAACTTGATATTATTGAAAACTAAAAAAAAATTATCGATGAAAAATTGGTATTGATGTAGGGAAATTAAACTTATCGACAGAACTTAAAAGCAAAGTAGTGGTAATCCCATCCACAATCCATAATAATAATAATAAAAAGGAAGAGATTTTAAAACAATACATGACTCAGGCTTAAATTTCCGAAAAAAAGAAAAGGTCCTTACCCTTGGCGTCACAATCAACACAGTATTTGTTGTCTTCATCCTTTAGCAACTGTATTAAGATATTTTGACAACGGTCTTGTATCTGTTTGGCTCTATCTTTTTCGGTTTTAGAAGTCATTTTATCTTTTTACTTACTAGTAAACGGAAATTAAAATGGGTGGAATACTCAAACTGCACTTTATTTGTAAAAGGCAAACCATAGACTAAATAAAAATGACAGAGGAAAAGAATAGGTTATAAAAAATGATGAGGTGGTATTATATTGGTACAGAGAGTAAGCGACTCCTTGCGGAGCTTTGATATGTAATATACAATACATAAATATGATAAAAAAAGTACACTTGCGTTCCATCACTTATCAATAAAAACGTACAAAAAACGTACTCTAAATTTCAAGTCTTGATTTTATATTATATTATGTCCATGATTGCAACATTGTATACATCACCCTCTAAATACATATTCCTAATTCCTATTTCTATGATGTACCATCAAAACTTGACACTTGACAGTCATTAGAGACTATTGCCCCGATTCGAGCAATAATTTTCTATATTATATCCTATGGTCTCCGTGGTCAGCATTTTACAAAAGTCAAAACATTTGCTTGTCATTTGTCAAAACAAGCTGATTTGTGTTTTATGCTGTGTGCAATTTTGCATTTTGTTTCTACATTTTACTGTTTTTTAATTAAAAATAGAAAACAGTCTGTTATAATCTAATAAAAGATGTGAGCCTAATGGCTAAATCTATTGAGCTTTCGAAAAAAAACATCGTAAAATCTAGTCATATTAAATTTTAGTGTTATTTTTATTCGAAAGCAAAACAATGGGAAACCAACTCGTAGGAGTTGCACCTTCACAGATATATCCCGTGGAGCACTACCTCAATGACCACGCAGATTTAACTTTTGATCAAAGGTAATTAAAGATTCAATAGGTAGTACCTTTAAGACAGTTGTAGAACTTCATCTTTGCTTTATTATAATAAAACGCACTAAACTTTAACATAATATATTAACGCAAAGTAAACGCAATCTCTCGTCTTAGATGTGAGTATCTGTGGTGATTATTCATTCACATAATATGTATGAGATCTGTCTAAATGAATAATAACTATTTTCCCTAAATTAAAAATTCACTCAATCACAGACCAGCCGGAGATAGAACAAATCATTCAATAATGCCTTAAAAACTCCTCAAGTTAATAATTGTTATACCAAATAATATGTTTACCTAATAATTAATCAAATATGTAGTGTGTGAAAACTTTAAAAACTCTCAGTCTCTCAATGGTTTTCCTTTATTAATAAATTTTGCTAGCAAACATTGTGTAATTCAGATGTAGATAACATTTCGAATACTTAAAAGTAACATTTACAAACTGAGAAGTGAGTATACTAAAATCGATGTAGTTCTTTTTTTTTACAAGAGGAGTCAAACAAGCAAGTGGGTCACCTGATGGAAAGTGATCACCGCCGCCCACGGACATCCGCATCCCAGAAGTATCATAGATGCGTTGCCAACCTTTAAGGAATGAGTACTCTCTTTTCTTGAAGATCCCTAAGTTATAATTGTTTGGAAATACCATCCTCAGTAACTGATTCCACAAAGGTGTTATGTGAGGTAAAAAACGTCTTCGAAATCGCACAGTTGTAGATCACCATGCGTCAATATTAACTTAGAAAAACCAATAGAGTTTTTAATAATGTATTAAATTATTTTAGCAATTATGGTTGCTGAAATGGCTAAATTTGTGCTATAATCAATACATTAAACGTATTTGGTGTAATTTTTCATGGATATTTGATACATGGTTTACTAAAACTTCTTATTATGGATTTTTTTATTTTAATACTGTTTAGGTGTTTATTAACCCTAGAAGCCCAATCATATTTTACTGGCTATTAAGCCCAATCATACGTAAAAATGACATGTACAATTAAAATTGTTGTGTTTTTCTATTGTCTTCAGGTTGTGAACTATTTATTGTATTCGTTATTAAAAACATAGTTTCAATTAATAAATAAAATACTTTAAATCATAATTATACTATTTATTAAGACAATCGAAGCACTTTAGTTGAATTATGTAAAAAAAAATCAACAAAAAGTTAAGAACTAATTTTTTTCTTATAATTTTTAGAAAAATCAACTAGTTTTAAACTTTTTTCAAAAATAAATTTAAGTATTGTAATAATATAATAGTCTCAAAAAAACAGTCTTGACAATATAGTCTAGTCAATATTGTGTTCTCCGCATATAGCCTTCTTGCATTTTGCAACACTGCGCTTTGGTTATCCGCCTTATTTATATTGACAAAATCCACAATAGTGTAGTTTCTTTGGCTTTGTCTCATCACTAGTAACGTCTGAAGTTACTGTTACCACATTTTTTTTCGTTTTAGTATCATTTCTACGTTTGTCCACTTGACTATTTCATAGAATATATCGTCTTTTATTTAAAGTTGAAAACAGAGCAAAGGTAATATTGCGATACATTCGAGTTGGTTCTCTGTTTGTAAGTATGTATAGCATTTATAGATGAAGTCCTTCCCATCGTACGTCCCTTTGTAGTTAACCAAATATGGTTATTTTCCCACGTATTGACCGCTGAGGCAGCGTAATAATTCTGCATCAAGTTGATGAAGTTACCTCATGGTTAGTAGATTCCAGAAAAGCAAAATTGTTTTCAGGATCTTCTTGTCTACATTTAGCGCTTGTATCCTCAATGTAGTCAACCATCATGTCTTCATTATCACTCCTGACATCATCTTCTATTACAAAATCTTCTTGCTTGGAGTCTGATTCCATAGGAGAACAATCGTCTTCATTTTCTAAAATTGAAGCTATTATGTCCTGGTTTAGATATTGATGGGACCCTATCTTATATATAACCTAAAATATAATACTATTTCTTGAGAAATGTGTACAAACAAAACACTTAACACACATAATTCACAACAATTTTATCGACACTAGTCTGTGAGTTTGATGTCGAAATTGCCAGATGAATGAAAGAGTTTAATGTCTATAGTTGTTCACTATGGCAAATTTTTTTATTTTATTTTAAGGTATTTGAGTTATGGAATGTATTTAAAATATTTTTATTTATGCTGTGTACAGAAACCAAAATGTTTATGTGTAACCGGTACTAGCAAAACTTGTTTTTATTTTTGTGTTGATTATTTGTTTTACTTCTAATTGCAAACGTGAGGGTTTCTTCCACTCGATTTCCGTCTATACGGATGTTATTATGGGTGTGCCATTAAATTAAATTAAATTATATTGTATTGTATTCTATAATCAGTTAAGTAATTGTTTATTAGTTTATATTAAGTTTAGTTCCTTAGTTTTCCTATATACAATTATATATTTATTTTTTTTATATATATAATATATTTAATCATATTAGTTTAAGCTATGAGTAATTATGTGATTAATAATGACAACTTTTTTTCCTGTTCTTCTGATGATGATTTTTGCAGCATTTGTAGTAATGACTCCAATGGGTTGTCACTTCATGATAAATTATCATCTATATTCGTACCCCACTCTAAAAATTTTAACTTAGTACATATCAATGCGCAGAGTATTCCGGCCCATTTTGCAGACTTTCATACGACCTTTAGCGACCTTCCTATAGATGCTATTCTAATTTCAGAATCTTTTTTTAAGCCTTCCCTTTCGTCTTATCAATATTCGCTGTCTGGCTTTACACTGGTGCGTAATGATAGGACTGGTAAGGGAGGTGGTGGCGTTGCTATGTATATTCGCTCTGATTATTCATACAAAATTGTTGCATCCTCCCCTAGTCTTTATAGCGCGTCTGCTGAATATATTTTTATTGAAGTTATTTCTCGTCACTCTAAATTTCTTATTGCAGTATTTTATAGTCCTTCTCTTATGATTGATTACTTCTCTTCTTTAGATAATGTTCCTAATGATTTGCGTCCTTTATATAATGATATTATACTTTTAGGTGATTTTAATACTTGTATAGTTAAAAATGATCATCGTACTCATAAATTGTGTAATATTCTTACCTCGGTCAATCTCCATATTCTACCCCTTTCTCCTACTCACCATTTTCCTAATACTACTCCATCGCTTTTGGACTTGATAGTTGTCTCGCGTCCGGAGCGTGTCAGTATCCATGGTCAACTTCCTGCGTGCTTTTCGTATCATGACTTAATTTTTCTGTCCTATAAGATTGGTACTGAAAAAAGGAAGAAATCCTACATAATGCGTCGTTACTTCAAGGATATTGACATTGAGATGCTTAAAGGTGATATTAATGCCATGGACTAGTCTTTGGTGACGGATTGCACGAATATCGACGATAAAGTTTGTAACTTTAATAGTATTTTATTGGATATCTATAACAAATTTGCTCCAAATAGAAAGGTCAGATGTAGATATAATCCAGCTCCTTGGATTACAGATGACATCAAGTCTATGATGAGGAAAAGAGATATAGCTCTGAGACACTATAGGAAGTTTCCTACTGATGAAAATTTTGCTGACTACAAATTGCTACGTAATCGGTGTACTCAACTTTGTCGTCTTGCTAAGCGTAATTATATTAGTAATGCTCTCGTTTCTGCTGGCTCGGATTCGGGTAAAATTTGGAGCCTTTTAAGATCTCTTGGCGTAGGACGTTCGTCTGTATCTAGTAAATGTAGTGTCGATCTGAATTCTCTGAACGTCCATTTTTCTACACCACCGATAATACAGGATAATTTGACGAAAGATACTACCATTGCCAAATTGGCCTCCAAACCCCTTCCTTTGTGCCCTCCTTTTACTTTTGAAGAAGTTGACGAATTAAATGTGAAAAAGCATATTCTGGCTATTTTGTCGGCTGCTATTGGTAGTGATGGTGTGTGCTCGCGTATGATTGTTCCTGTTCTATCTGAACTCCTTCCCATACTATGTCATATTTTTAATGTTTCTCTCAAGTCCGGCTTGTTTCCAACCTCCTGGAAGATGGCGCACGTTATTCCTCATGCAAAGATCCCTAATGCCTCTTCTCCTTCGCATTTTCGCCCTATCTCTATTCTCCCTTTCCTCTCCAAAGTACTTGAGCACATAGTGCACTCACAAATGGCTAACTTCTTAAAGAATTCCTTTATTTTTCTTTTATTTAATTACCTTCTTCATCCTAACCAGTCAGGCTTTCGCCCAGGACATAGTACTGTTACTGCGTTGATTCGAGTGACTGATGATATTCGTCAAGCTATTGATGAAAAGTTACTAACTGTTCTCGTTCTTTTAGATTTCAGTAGTGCTTTTAATTCGGTAGACTTTGACCTGCTGATAAGGGTACTTGCATCCTTAAATATTTCAGCTTCAGTCCTTAACTGGTTTGAATCTTATCTTCATGGTCGCTCGCAGTGCGTTGTCTCGGGTGATATCAAATCTACCTGGATTGATTTACAAGCTGGAGTTCCTCAAGGAGGGGTCCTCTCTCCACTTTTATTTTCGACTTTTATTAATACCGTCACTTCTATCTTACAGTCGAATTTTCATTTTTATGCGGACGACTTACAAATTTATCGTCACTTTAGTGCGAGTGATTTTGTGGATGCTATTGGTGATGTGAATAAGGATTTAGACCGTATTCATGACTGGGCTGAATCATTTGGCCTCTCAGTAAACCCAAGCAAGTCGCAAGCTCTTTTAGTTGGTAGTCGCTATATGTTAAATGTAATTAATAGTGCTGCGGTACCTACTCTTAAATATAACAACAAGCCTATACCATTTAGCTCATCTGTAAATAATCTAGGTGTAACTTTTTGTTCTGATCTCTCTTGGAATTCACACGTTAATAAATTAAGTCAAAAAGTTCACTTTGCTTTTCACTCTCTCAAACCTCTTCAAAATTTTTTGCCCCTTCAAACTAAAATTTATTTAATGCATACCCTTATCCTCCCTATTATTGACTACGCCGACTGTTGTTACCTTGATGCCACTGAGGAGGTCGTTAATAAACTTGAGAAACTTCAAAATCTTTGTATTCGGTTTATTTTCGGATTAAAAAAAATTGACCATGTTTCCGGTTATAGGTCTAAGCTTAAGTGGCTTCCGATTAGACAACGTAGACAATTTCACATTCTTTGCTTGCTTTTCAAAATTCTTTTTAATCAGTTTTCTCCTAATTACCTTCGTAACTCATTTCAATTCTTACATTCTCCTGATTCGCCTTGTCGTTCAAATGTTCGTACTCTGTTGCGATACCCTTCTAGTCATTCTGCTGCATATTCCCATTCATTCACAGTCCATGCTGTAAGGTTGTGGAACTCCTTACCTTATGAAATTCGTGGCTGCGAAACTCTTGATTCTTTCAAGAAACATCTAGTATTTCTTTGCCATAGCTTAGACTCTCAATTCGTTCATATAATTTTACTTTAGTTTTATGTTTAGTTTAATTTTTTTTATTTTTTTTGTTATATTTTTTTTGTTTTGTTTGTTTTAGTTCATTAAATAGTATATACTTAGTAGTTTAGTTATCTGTACACCAAGTCTACTTATTTCATTTATTACTTTCCTTTTACGGGTTGGCTGGAAGAAATTTCTTTTGTTAGAGATAAGCTCGCCTTTTGTACTTTTTTTTACTTTTAAGTATTTTGTTTGTAATATCAGTTGTGTACAATAAAGAGTTAATAATAATAATAACAATAAAAAATTGGCAACAATTCGAAAAGTTCCGAAAAGCCCAATTATACGTCAAAACGACGTACAACATCTTCACTACGACAAAATGGTAGCACTTACCAAGATGACGAAACCGTGTCCTGCGAGTTCTCGACGGCTACAAAGTTGGTTCGGGAGTTCGAAAAGATCCGGTGGTAAACGTGAAAGATATCGAGATATTTTGCTGTCGTATACGTCAAATTTACGTAGATTGGGCTTCTAGGGTTAAAAAAATGTGATTAGATGTGTTTTATAAATATGTGTAAAACCTACTGTTTTCAGTTTGGGCTCAACAAGATTTCTAAAGGTAGCAAGAGCAAGAACACGAGAAGGTCTTGTGGTGGTAAAGGTTTTTGCCTCCCAGGACCCCTCTCTACCACTAGCAGAACATAGAGAGAGAATATTAAAGATAAAAGAACAGTTAGCATCAGCTTTTAACTGCTTACCATTTCAGAGAGTCATTGTGAGTTTTTTTTTATTAAAACACTAGTAAAGGTTATTACAAAATATTCTAATGAATTTTAAGCAATGTTTATAAAATTGTTACAAATTGGAATATCTATTTGATTATAATGCAAGTTGAAAAGTACAGTGATATTTTAATATAAAAAATAAGGACTGCATTTCACTTATAATATAATTTTTAACTGCCTCTGTGATGTAGCGGTTAATTAAGAACCTAATATTTTGTAATTTTCATGTTTTTGTTGCAAAAAAATTGCCAAAAACTTAAACATGCTCTAATGTAATAATAAATGCAATGTCGTTCAAGCCCTCTCTTCCTTGAACACCTCACAATAATTTTTAAGTAATGTAAAATTATGTAAAGGGCTTTTTGCATTTTAGCTGGTGGAATCAGAGCAACAGGGTCTTCTTGTACGAGAATATTGCAAATGCAGCGTCTATGATCGTATGTCCACACGGCCTTTCTTGTCAGTGCTTGAAAAAAAATGGATCACATTTCAAGTACTATATGCACTGCACAGAATGCACAAGCTTGGAATTTGTCATGGCGATATTAAGGTTAGTCTTAAAACTATTACTGGCAAAATAACAAAAAATTTTGGAAATGTAAATAAATAAGCGATAGATGGGTTTTGGCAATAGGCTGCCACCTATCACACTGTGGGTGCCCAGGTTATGCCTCTGCTTAACTTGTCGGAGATATGAGCGTAAAGATACTTTACTTTTGAAATAAATTTAACCCTATCTTCTGTAATCTACCACCGTTTTCAAACCTAGTCAGACAGGAGGAGAAATGGCAAAAGCTTGTTGGCGTTCTTATAACATAAAATCAATAAATAAATACTGTTACCTTCTATGTTACCTATCATGTGACAACCTATATTGAAATCAGAAAATTGTACCTAAGTATATTTATTTCTCTTTCCAGTTAGAAAATATAATGGTGACATCATGGCTGTGGGTGCTGTTGACAGATATAGCGTCATTCAAACCGACCTTCCTTCCAGATGACAATCCAGCAGATTTCAGTTACTTTTTTGACACATCAAGAAGAAGACTTTGTTATGTTGCCCCAGAAAGATTTGTTAGCCCATCTGACTGTAATAGACTTGGGGTAAGTTTTAAATCTCTTAGTATCATAAAGAAATATAGAGGCTGTGATTTTTTTTTATTACTACTTAAACTTAAGTTCGTTTGTCCCTTTCTGAGACCGGCTAAGAAGTTTAGGATATGCTGCCACGTCTTCCGTACTAATCAATTGTTAAATAAAATAAAAAATCAGTCATAAGTCATTGTATACAAAGTCATGTCAGGGTCTTGAGTAAAGCGGTGGCGTCGTTGCTCAAGCTCATTTAGTGAGATTTGGCGGCAGCAAGGAAATACACGATACACTAATTCTTCATAATTATATCACCTGTGCACTTTAACTGAAAAAAATTTAACTGATTCACCCAAATTATTAACCAATATTACTCATAATTAACACGGAATTTATTAATTAAAAAAAATAATATTAACAATCATATTAAAGACTAGCCTATCCGGCGAGCTTTATCACTTGCCACTGTTTATCTACCCTTAAAGAAAAGTGCCCACTGTTATGCCAGTTTGAGGCGGGTCGCATTGCAAAGCACACGGAGGCGGGCCGGGCGACGTTAAAGTTGTCAAGTACGGAAAGTGGCGCCTCTAGTAGTTGACATACGAAACTTTAGCGTTACAAAAGCTTTAGTGCTCGATTCTTAATAGTGATATTGTGATCTTTGGTCTTTGTATGCCGCATCGGGGTGCCTCCCGGAAATTGCGCGGTGGCCATTGCTCCGTACAAAATGTATACAAGCGATCTTATTATTGTGCGGATTATTGTACTGCGATACGCCCTGTCCCGGCCTGCCACAGAATATCCATCCATTAGTAGGATTTGGCGTAAATATACATATCCATATTAGATGACCTGTACGTTCAAATGTTTCTCTACATTCCGGATTTCAAGTTATTTGGTCATTTTATGCTGCGTGAATTTACGTCTATAATTTAGAAGTACAAAACTTATGACTTGGAATAGAATGTGCAACAATTTGTTAAGCAGATATAAAACAAAAAAAAATAAATAACCTGGACTAAGCATTAATGAATTGTTACTAAATTTTACATTTTGACTTTTACTCCTTTCTTACGGGAACCCATTTAGTAAGCGAGATAAGCGAGATCTTTCTTGGAATATGGAGTACTTGTCTCCCAAATTTCGTGAACCGCCTTCGGATACCGATAGATAGACTAAACTTCTAAAAATGCAAGAAATATGCATTTTTAATCTCCTGCACCTATTTTTTTTTAAATATCTTCAATGTACAGAATTCACTCTTTTACCGATTTATTATTAGTATAGGAGTGCGCTAATTATGGACCTATATGAAATAAAACTCAGATTTATGTTGATTGATGAGCCGTTTATATCTTAAACAGTTCCATAGCTATTTGGTATTAAAAGCGATTGTTAGAATTCTTATTAAACATGAATATCAATATTTTGTGGATTAGTAAAAGTGTACAAAATATGGACCACATGGACAATTTCTAGAATATAATCGCATGATTTAGATTCCAATTCACTTAGCAAATTCGATTTTCTTGTAAGTTTAATGTTCGTAACATCGCTAAGTAATTGGTCTTCCATCTATACTTCTATACTAATATTACAATGAGGAAATGTTGATTTTTTGTTTGTTTGAAATGAATAGGCTCCGAAACTACTGGACCGATTTCAAAAATTCTTTTACCCTTAGAATGCTACATTATCCCTGAGTCACATAGGCTTTGTTTCATCAAAATCGGTGCAGTAAAAGCCAAGTTACGCAGGCGAAGCTGCGTGAAACTGGTAGTTTTTGATAAGCATAGTTTTGGTTACTCCGAATGTTTTGGATGCTTGCGATAAACCCATTTGCTTATCTCGTATAACTTCAATTGCATTTGCCATTGCATATTTATCCTATGTCTGTCTGGCCTTTCCTTTGGTTTTAAATACCATCCTAGAACAATCCTACTAAAATATAAGTGAGTGTTTGTAATAAGGACTTCTAGCCCATATTCAAAACATGTGGTACATATTATAATCTACATACATTTCTAGGTTTATATTAGGTTAAAAAAATTATGAAAACCATTGGTTATTGTAACTTTATATAAATAATTGTAAAAAAAAGTAACCTTTCTCCTAGTTTACTTAACTTTCCCAAATAGTAATACTTGCTGAAATTATGAGCTTACGAAGTATGGCAAAAAATTAAATCGCGTGAATACACGCCAAGTCTTCGTCGAACTGCAAACGACTAGCGACTCGCGGGAGTGGTGGGCGTGAGGCGACCGATGTTTTAATACGACGTACGGTTTTTGAGCAATGAACGTAGTCCACATTACGGAACCAGTCCACATTTTTTTTATGTTATAGGGAGACAACAAGCAGACGGATTTCCTGATGGTAAGAAATGCCGTCGCCTAAAGACACCAAATGTGGTACCTAATGGTGCGTTGTCAACCTGAGGCTAGGATGGTCAGCCTCCTGCGTAAGTAAGTAAACCGGTTACCCTACCCTCCAACCGAAACACGACAATAACGAGCATTGTCATTTCGCGGAAGGAATAGGTAAGGCGGTGGTGCCTGTATGTCCGGGCGAGTCGTTGCAGGACTCTACCACCTAGTAAATAATTACTACGCAAAATAAGTACAATAATTGGCGCACTCACTCTATAATTAGCCTCTATCTGTACTGATAATATTGCCTCTGAGGTCCAGCGTCGGGCTTGACTTCTTGAGGTCCCGCGCTAGATTCCCGAGTCGGGCAACAAAAAATGATTAGAAAATGTATAATTTCATTTTTGTAATAAAAATAAAGGATATATGTATGACTTACATTTCCAGGGCGACGATCGAGGCGGCGGGCTTCTACTGAACGAGACCTCCTGGAGCAGTGGAGAGTTGGTGCCAAGTATGGACATATTTTCTACAGGGTAATTTGTATTTGCATTTTTTAAAAATTTTGTATCGAAATTTGATTGCAATGTTGATAATTTAAGCAGACTGTTCAAATGTTTAATACGTTGGTGGTGCTATAGATATCTCTGGATCTGCCTGGCGTAATGATATATATGGTCGAGTGGCTAGCGTACACGCCTAACTACACCGATCATCCGCGAGGCTCGGGTTCGATTCCCGACGGGGGCAGACATTTGTGTGACGAACATTTAGATGTCTGCATTTCCGAGTCTGGGTGTTTATTAAATTTATTTAGATATCTATTTAAGTATTTCTATGTATTAGAATCGTTGACTAACACCCATAACACTAGCATATAATTTGCTTACTTTGGGGTAGGGATGTAAAAAATTAATCGATTCTTTAAAAAATCGATTATTTTTTTAAATTAATCGATTTTTATTAATCGATTTGTAGAACTAAAATAATCGACTTTTAAATAATCGATTTTTTGTTTCGTTATTTCTTTTTATAACCGCTGATTTTTTTTATAACCGCTTTGACTTTGACATACTAAATAGATTGTTTATCTCATAGTTTTACATCGTACTTTCGATATTTTAACAGCAACTCTATGATAGATGTAGAAAAATTACTTGCAATGCCATCTAGTACCTGGCAAACATATTTTGGCAACACTCGAAAACTCTGTCGATAAAACAGTTATATCAGTCAGTTGTTATATTTTAAATAAACTTTGGTTTTAAAAGTTTCTTTCTAAACTCCAAACTCTGTTTTTAATTAATTTTCCTTAAATAACTCCTTGACTGAGTGAGCGAGTGAGTTTGTGGTTAATGATTTGTGGTAAAAAAATGTCCCATAAACGACTAAAAAGTGGTTGGAGGGCTTATTTTATAATAAATCACCTCTTTTAGCTTTGAATTATTTAGTTGTTTCATTAAATTATTTAAAAATCGATTTTTTCAAAAAATCTATCATATTTAGTAAAAAATCGATTATTTAATAAAAATCTATTAATAAAAAAATCGATTTTTCCCCAGTCAAGTCACATCCCTACTTTGGGGTTAGATTCAGTTTGTGTAACTTGTCCAGGGATATTTATTTTATTTATTGAAGTGAAACTTCTTTATACCGGGGTTGGAAAAAAAATAGTGTAACATTTTTTCGTTACGCGTCACATTTTTCCGTTACGCGCCATCTTTGTTCTTTTCCCTGCCACGCGTGATTCTAAGTATAATTTCTCCAGCGGAGTAGAGATTGACAATGAACTTTATTTAACCAATTTCTGTAAAGTTGCATATAGTAAATTATTTTTTGAAAAATAACGTCATAAAGAAGTTTCACTTCTTCACTTCTTACGAGTGTAAGCTAGTACACGCACACATTTTTTTATTAGTGAAGCGACACCTGTGGATAAAAACACAAGTAAGAAATAGACAGGAATAATTTTAAACTATGATTGCAAATGTATGACGTCACAGTGAATGGAATGAAATGAATTTTCATACAAATTACTGTATATATTACAAAATATCATTTTGTAACGGACGAACATGTCCGATTTCTTCATAGATAAGTTTTGCAGTCGCCGTATTGCAGTCGCAAACCGGTTACCGAGTGAGAGTACTACGTGCGGCTCGTTTAGTACCCGGTTCCTTTAGTCAAAATACCACTATCCGTAATCAAAACGACTCGTTCTTTGAATATAGGAACCGGGCATAAGTGACACGATCATTTTGTACGTAGATAAATTATGGACAACCAAGATGGGTAGATATAAAATTATTTATATATTTAGTTAATTGCTATCTGGTTCTAAATAATTTAAACTTAGTTTAGAGGCTTAGACTGAATCTAGTTCCAAATAATTTACCCTTTGTTTAGACTGAATTGACTTTACAATTAACATAGTACTAGTCGACCCAGCGAATTTTTTATCGCTATACATTAAAAGCTACTGACAGTTTGTATGAGAAAAAAATGTTGCTTTTCCCATTTTCCCTGCAATTTTCCCGACTTTTTTCTTCATGAGAATATTCTTCAAACAATATGAAAAACAACAAAAAAATAATTAGCAGAATTGGTTCAACCATCCAAGCGTGCTGCGATGACCACATACAGGGTTAATTTGAAAGGACCTGCCAAATTTTAAGATACGGAGGCAAAGCCTTAAATGGTAATGAATTTTGAACATAATTGCCGAATTGCAATATTTACTTTTATAAACATTCATTTGAAACAGACAGAAAATTCTTCACTTGTTGTCATTCTGTGTCGGAACTAGTACGAGTCATGACGTCACCAACCTGCGAATGCGACTGCGGTCGGTGAAAACCAGTTTCATGTTTTGGTTTGATAAAAATTTGGGTAGGATAAACTATTTTTTATTACATTTTTAATAACTTCATAGATTGAAAGTATAATTGATTTCGAAACGTTTCTCAAAGTTTGGCTGGTACTTTTAATGTCACCCTGTATACGAAGGCCAAACTGAAAGTTTTTAGAACTGGCAACTTAAAAGCATTATATTAAAAAATAAGTTTAAATTTTGAAAATAGAACTCTTTACCAATAATATTGAGTATACATTTCATTCATTTGTCATTTGTTTTACGATTTGGCGGCAAATTGAAAATTGTCTGTGCACGTCAGAATGAATTTAAGCCGAGAAAATTTTCGTGCAATGATTTTTTATGACTTTCGATGTCATATAAGTCAACAAGAAAGTTATGATAGACTTCGATTGGCTTTTCACGATGAAGCCCCATCTCGTGCCACAGTTTACAACTGGTTTAATGAATTCAAACGTGGTCGAACTAATCTCACCGATGATTTGCGTGAGGGACGGCCTTCTACAGCGACGACTGAAGACAATATCAGTGTTGTGCGGCGTATGATAGAGACTGACAAAAGAGTGACCTATCAGCAGATTCGGACAAGTCTAGGCATAGGTATGAGTCAAGTGCACAAAATCCTCCATGAATATTTAGCGGTCAGGAAGCTTTGTGCCCGCTGGATACCGCATAATTTGACCGAGGCTCAAAAACTCCGCCGTGTTGATTGGTGCCGAGAAATGATCCAAAAATTTAACGGAGGTGACTCAAATGCTGTGTTCGACATACTAACGGGTGACGAAAGCTGGATTTACTGTTATGATCCGGAAACCAAAAGACAGTCTGCTCAGTGAGGGTTTCCTTCCGAAGAGTTGCCAACTAAAGTGAAGAGAGGTCGAAGTGTTTGAAAAAAGATGGTGGCCTCGTTCTTCGGAAAGACAGGTCATTACGCGACAGTTGTCTTAGAGGATCAGAAAACGGTTAATGCAGAGTGGTACACTAACAACTGTTTACCACTTGTCTTGGAAAAAGTTCGAGAGAAACGACCTCGCAGCAGGATCCTCCTTCATCACGACAATGCCTCGTCGCACACCACCAGGCAAACGATCGACTATTTGGCGACCTCAGACGTGGAATTACTGGGTCACCCGCCGTATAGCCCCGTCCTCGCGCCCTGCGATTTTTATTTATTCCCGAAAATAAAAGAAAAACTTCGAGGAAAACATTTTATGGACGCCGAAGAAGCAGTGGCTGCGTTTCAAAACGCCGTCGAAGAGACCCCTAAGGCCGAGTGGGCAAGGTGCTTTTCTCAATGGTTCCATCGAATGCAGCGATGTATTGATGTAAATGGACGCTGTTTTGAAAAGTTATAATAAAACTTATAACTTGCTAGAATGCTTAGTTTTTGATTTTCTAAGAACTTTCAGTTTGACCCTCGTATGTAAATTAAACGAAAAAATTACACCCAAGCTGTAGAAATTGACTTACATATTGTTAGTGAGAATGTGGAATTGTCATATTCTCTTAATGCTGGACTGTATTCTCTAACCCACGAAATAAAAATTTATGTGAAAATTATTAATAACCTAGTTAAATATATGCTTGCAGCTGCGCACTCCTAGAACTGTGGAACGATGGCACACCAGCTTTGGATCTGTCAGGACTCCTGGCATATCGTAACGGCGAAGCTCGCCCCTCCACCATGACGTTACCGGACGGATCTGATCCAGATCTACGGGACTTGTTGCATTCTATGACTGAAAGGAATCCCAAAGACCGGCGTAGTGCAGAGATTTACTTGGATGAAGCAAGAGGAAAGTAAGTGTTTGAATATTTATTTTTCTGCGCTTTGAGCAGAAGGTGGTATCTTTCTGGCCATTGCGCTAAACGAAGTGAGCACTTTACGGTTTTGTCGAGTTGAAAGGAAACTTTCTAGTTTTTATGTAAAAAGACAACATCAAGTACACGGCTCTTCGCTTGGCCTCTAATGGCAAACGTGGCTTACCATAAAATTTTTGTTATTGACCGATTTACGCCTTGCCCCTTACGAGTTGCCTGCCTGAACTGCAGACGGTCTTCTAAACACAGAATACCAGAACCAACACTATAAAAACTAAGTAATGATAACGTAATTCAAATTTTTAATATTTTCTTCCTCTCTTCCGTCCATGTAATGCTGTAGCGTTTTACTGTAACCCGGGAGGGGTTCTTACACCCTAAATCTTACGTAACACTCATCTGACTGTTTTGTCTAATAGAGATAGTAGGTCTGGAGCGTAGATTTAGTCTAAAATAATAATCGGTAAATTGAAACTAAAGTTTCCTGCAATGTTACCTTTGTTGGAAGACAGATGTAGATACCCGGAGAGATAGCTTAACATTCCACGCTCAAATTGATCTGGTTTTGTCCGAGGGTAGTGTCATAAGTCTCCGAAACCGAAATGTTTGTATGAAAAGAGTAAAGCGTGTAGAGGACGCCAGGCCTGCAAGGATCATGACATTTAGAACTTAATTCTCAAGAAATCCGTCTGCTTGTTTGCCTCCCAATGTCATAAAAAAAGTACTTATTGACAACTGTCTATCTAATAGAATTCCACCAAGGATCGACAATAAGAGTATAAATTCTATGTATGACAAGTCTTACAAGTACTGACAAGTCTTCAAATCAAGGTTGGTATTTATGGACTTGTCTTGTATTTTGGTCATATATAGTGCACGCAGATGAAGTTATTTTAAGAAGATACTACCCTCTTTGAAACCCCGAATACGTTCATATTTCAAAATAAATAACTCTTTGTTGCAGGTTATTCCCAGAATATTTTTATTCATTCCTCCAATCATACATGCTTATATTTTCCGCACAACCAATAATGCCGGCGGACGAGAAAATAACGCGAATCTACCAAGACATTAGAAACATCATCAAAATATTCACTCAACCCTCAAACACGAAGAATTACCAAGACTTGGTCGAAGAGACCACTGAATACCAGAACATCGAAATCGACTCTCTAACAGACGGCTTTAAAGTAAAGACTGTAGATATGACTGAAGTTGAAGAAGAGACCGAAAAGACCCCTGAAAGGGTTGAGTTGGGACCGGATTGTGAGGGGTTGATTTTGATCACCTCGTTAGTGACTTCTTGTATACGGGGCTTGCATCATTGCACTTCAAAATTGCATTGTTTGGAAATAATGCAGTTGTTGTGTGAAAATTCCAGTTCTGAAACCATTTTGGATAGGATACTACCGTACGTTGTAAGTATTTTTAAATTTATCTAGCACATCTCTAAATCAAAAATCAGTTTAGAAAGGGAGAAGAAATTTTAGTAGGGAAATGCAATTCGCACAGAACTTTAATGCGCCTCGCGCGAAGTTAATTCAGAGCCCTTACCATGAGCTTACGGCTTGTCAAGTTTAAACTCGTTAATGTCTCTGTAAATTGTTTGTATGAAAACTTTGAACAGCGCCTCTGTTGGTAACTAAGAGAAACACATTTTGTCATAGATTTCGACACGTAACTTACCGAACGTAATCTATCCAAATCATGGTAAAGGTTTTGTAGGCTGGAACAGGTACATTCAAGTACAACAATTGAATAGCGATTTTCGGCGCCAGTTTAAAAATATGGTATGTTTCTTGTAATAGCTTACTTAGTATATCAATTATCTAACTTTGATATTGTGTCACGAACAAGACAATTATGACTGTGCATAAGGAATGAAATTACGGAAATCATTTCCTATCTTGCTAATATTAATTTCAGACGGTTGTGTTTGTCAAATTAGCAATATTTATTTTAATAATTTAAATTTTGAATATTGTATAAAATACGGTATTATAACATTTGTAAAACTAAGACGAAACAAAATTTTCACGCAACTATAAGCAAGCAAAAGATACAAACCATGAGTATAAACGAGCACAGTACGCTCCCTCACTTCCCCGCACACATCCCCGTCGATACCTTGAAATTAGTTTTTCGGAACATGTTACCTACTTCGAAAGCTCATTTAAGTTTTGCATGAACTGTAGATGATGCACTGCTACAAAATGATATTCCATCTTCCTTTGTTCAATCATTGTAATCAGAATGGTCAAAACATAAACTATCTCATTAATAAATGCAACTTCAAAGTTTAAATTTGTTGTAATTGTGTAATAAAGACTAGAGTGACAACTTAAAATTTAGACTATTACTTAGTTATTATGTAGTTTAAGTTGTTATATATAATAGTATTATTAATAAGACGGTTACTGTAAATAAAGTACTCCAATATTTACGACAACATTATAATCTGTATCACAGTGCATTAAAAACTATAATGGTGGTAATTCCACTGTTCACAAACTAAACTTATTTTAGATGCATGCTATCTTTTTCAAATGAAACAAAAACAAAAGAGATGGAACGTTTAAGTCACGTCAGTTTAGTCCGAACATGTCAAATCGCGATGTTTTTAATCGACGTTTTGCGAGTAATAGTTTAAACGTCTGTAGAAATGACGTGTGCGGTCTAATTTGACAGCGCTAAAAGTGTTTTGTCTCTTTCTGTTTCTTTCGTTGAAAGATTCGTTGAAAGAAGTCAGCGATAACTTAAAATTAGTTTAGTGAGTGCGCAACAAAATTACCACCAGTGTCTACTTAACGTTCGAATACTTTCGTATATGTTTATTAATATATAGTTTTTATCAACACACTTACTAAAAGACACTACAGTACGGGTTTTAATCAATTATTTTAAAAAACGTGGTATGTGGAAAGTGTTGAGTGTCACATTCCTTACACACCTGTCCTACACAATTCAGAGTGAATGTTTAAAATAAATCCGTGACGTGGTCACGTTGAGCGTGAGTGAGTGATGTGTGTGAGTGTGCAGATCTACCTGTGCGGTGCGGGGTCGGGGCGGGTGCG
>NJDD01002149.1:57796-71389 GCA_002245505.1 Calephelis nemesis
AAACCATAACACTTTTACTAAGGTAATTTTTTTTTATTTGGTAGAACGCTATGTCACACACCACCAGGTGAAGGGTTATCCATGACTTCCTGGACACGTTGTATATCAGCAGAGATAGGTGAGGCGTTAGTAGCAATCTGGGGAATACATTGCAGAACTTTACCAAGTTAGCTGACTCCACAAATTAGAATTTTCCAGCATCCGCATGCCTAGCCTGAGACTGCTCTCCTGAGGAAGATAGCTTTGGCAACTTCATCCGCTTCCAAGCTACTTGATCTTCTCATCACTTCGACTTTTTCCGAGATTTCGTTTAGTCTAAAATTTTATCTAAATTGCAACACTATTTATTGAAAACTAGCTGAGCCGACAGACTACCTACTGTATTAAGTGTGAACATTGTTTTTTTTTCATTGAACCTTCTACTGACCACAATTAACACAATAATAAAAGTGAAACGTATAGGTAACTTTTTTCACTTCTTTAGAGTCGGCTAATTAATAAAAATCTAGTTAAAGCTCAGACTAATGAAATACTTTTTATTGGTTTGAGAATTGAAGCTATTGCTAAAGTATCGCAGGAAATTTGTTCCTTTTTATATTTGTAAGAAGTATTTTCACGCCTGTACCATTGAAGAGGTAGGCAGAGGTACAATCAGGACACCCACAACTAGCCGAAAACACGAAGGCTTATTTTCATAAACCACTTATTTTAGGTACGACGCAACGCAAGTGATTTTTGACTCGTCACAGAGTACTTAGAGATACGACGCATTTCGTTGTGTTTAGCAAAAACAACCACAAAGTTTCTTTATGTAACTTGAGGGCCTATTCAATAATATAGAATGTTTACATTTCGAAAATATTTATAAACACACCTATTGAATTACGCGCGCGGAGCACTTCTATTCGTTGTACGCAAGCTAGGTATATTAATTAAGTACTACTAGAACATGACCATAAAAACGAAATTCATATATTAACAAAATGTTCAATTTAATAAATGTTTCGTAGGAAAAATGGCATAATCAATTTCGTTATCACTTTTATTGCTAAGAATCTAATTTTAAATAAACATTTTTTACATTTCTCGTCATCTAAGTTTGTGTTATAAGGAACGGGGCATCAAACTAATCAAATGCGGAAAGAGCGAATGAATGGTTTTGCTTGACACGGTACTAAGAGTGGTACTAACTCTGGTACTAGAGAGTCCTCGGTTGGTCTTCGTTTTGTAATAAGAATGACATTTAGTACGGTAACAATTTTTGATACCGTAACAAACCTAGACTTTTTGGTCTTGGTTTAAACCTGGTACTAGAGTGTTTTTTTGGAATAAGGCGGTTAAGGTTGTTAACTAACCAAAAATTTGCAAGAAAACTAAGATTTTATAATAATTTAAAGGTTATTTAGGTTAAACGGTTATTTAGGTTAAATAAAACGAGTTGTATTCGCCTTAAAATTATTTATTATAAAAAGTTTTAAAAACAACATAATAAAGTTAACAAAAACATAAAGTTAGACTTCTGTCTCTCTTTCTCCATCTCACCCTCACCCCTCCATATATTTGTGTATTCGTGTATAAGTGTGTCTGACTTCATCGAGTTTGTTTTTAACTTCATTACGTGTATTGAAAATAACCCGTGATAAAACCTCCCGCTTAATTTTAAAAATATATGCAAAAAATATGTTTTTTTTTTCATTTTAGCTAACGATGTGATCCTGTCTCACATGGTGACATTTCTGAATGACAAAGAAGAAGTAGCCCTGAGGGGTTGCTTTTTCGAACGCGTGGTGGGCGTGGCATCGTACGTGGGACAGCACGCCGCCTCCATATTATTGCCTTTATTACAACAGGTAATTTATATCTTTCTTGGTTTAGGGATGTGACAACCCCATCAGGTCAACTAGTGTTTTAGATTTCTCGATTTTTCTATTATTATTTTTTTATGTGCGAGATCAGCGAACAAGCACTCGACTCCTGATGGTAAAGGTAATCGGGGCCTATAAACACCACATATGTTATAGGTGCGAAGCCGTCTTGTGCCCGGGATTGCATATATGCTCGATTGACGATAGGCTTGTCACCTATAACATTGTAGAACTTAGTGTCTTCGGCTATACGTGAGTGCCCTGTTTATGCCTCTGCCTACCTCTCCGAAGGTTGGGGCGTAAAGATACTTTACTCTTTACTTTCTTACTAAGGTGTTCCTTGAAACGCAATCGTTATATCGAGTTTCATTATAACTATTATTTTATTGTTTACTAGCTTCCGCCCGCGACTCCGTCCGCGCGGATGTCGGTCTTCGTGTGATAAAACTGAAAAATTAAGATTTATTTTTTTCTAGGTTTTTTTTTTCAGGATAAACTGTATCCCATTTTATGCCCAGGATAATAAGGTATAATTATACCAAGTTTCATCGAAATCGAACCGTTAGTTTTCACGTGATGCCTGAACATACAGACAGACAGACAGACAGACAGACAGACATTTTTTTTAAATCACATATTTGGGTTTGGTATCGATCCAGTAACACTATGATATTTATTTTTTCAATGTTTTCAATGTACAGAATTGACCCTTCTACAGATTTATTATATGTTTAGATGAAAGTAATGAAATTGTTGTAATATTGACTCTGTCAGGGTTTGACGGACCAGTCAGAATGGATAATTGCCAAAGCGCTCCGAGCTACCACGAACCTGGCAGAGTTAGGGCTATTGCCCAAGCCCTCGCTGTGTGACCTACTTGCGGAGAGCGCCGTCTACCTCGCACATCCTAACCTATGGGTATTAATACTATTACCAACTCTTAGTAAATTGTATGAATGAATGAATAAATGAATACACTTTATTATGCATAAAAATATAAAAATATTACTCACTCTTACATATACAATATTTAACTTAGGTGCACAATTAAGGCGGTCTTATCGCTTCAAAGCGATCTCTGCCTGACAATCTTAGGGTAAACGAGACAATTTATATATTTAAAAACTATGGTAGGGCTTCGTAAAACAAAATATATCTAAACTTATGCTAATCTAATGAATATATTTTGCGTGGTCGTCGCATGACACCTGAACCGATGGACCAAATGTGCTATTTTTTTTATTGTGTTGATTATTGTCCGGAAAAGGTTCTTAGGCGGTTTCTCTTAAACCGGGAACATTGCAGAAAAAATGGGAAAAACAGTACTTTATTTTTTCCAGACAAACTATTAGTATCTGTTAATGTCAATGGATTCAAAGTTCACCGGGTGGGTGGTACTTATATTTATACTAACACCATTAAATAGTGTATTCGTGTGCATGCGTGCGCGTGCTTGTTTGTGCGTGCGTGTGCGTGCATGTGTGCGTGCATGTAGATGATAGGTTTGCTTATTTTTCTATATATAACCTACAAAATATAATCTGGTGCTGTTTTCCTTATTCTCACAGATACGTCACGAAGTGTGCGGCCTCGTGTCCTGTGTTGCCAGTCTTATGAATCCAATTGATGTAAACTGCAAAATCTTGCCGTTGGTGTGGCCACACCTGAAACACAAACTAATACAGGTCGGTTAACATAGTTAATAAAATTAACAGAACATCCAAACTTTCACCATGTTCAGAGCTCGTTTTGTAATTATTTAAGAATGCTCACGAGGACATTTTCTGCCTAGACTATAAAGTTTATATTTTTAAATTAACCTTATATATCTTATTATGTACGATGTAGGTGGAGAGAGCTGAACTGTTGTTGGAGAGTCTGTCAGATCCAATTCCCAGGAAGGTACTGGACGCGGTGCTCCGACACGGGGACGTCAACCGGCTCGTACAGACGTTGCGGGAAAGGAGAACTACCAGGCTAAAGGTTAGATACACTTTTTTATATGTTTAGGGAAAAGAGAAGACAAGTATTGTGATGGTATAAAAACACACCACCAATGTACCACTTGGTACACACATACATATCTTCACGCCAAGTCCGTTAGGACGTAAGCAGCGAGTAGCGAGTGCCAAATGTCCCAATCTTTGCAGACCTGCCTGACTTCCACCACATTTATTACCCTTTTCATATAAACACGCCGATTTCGGATATTCTTGACACCACCCTCGGACAATCCCCTGTGAATGGATGTAGGTATTCCCCGACGGAAAACGAGGGTTGTTATAAGTGAGACGTCTCCCTTCCCATCCTTTCTATCTCCCCTGTCCCACTTCCCCCCAATCTCCTCTCCACTACTCTTCCCTCATCCCCCCTAATAGATACGTAAAAATGCATATAGATTTGTGATGATTTTCACTTTTATTTTTTACTTTTAGGTTAAACAAGGCACAATGCCACAATATTCGGAAATGGGTCAACAGTTGAAGAATTTGTTTAGAAGACTGGCATCTGATGGTAAGATAATAATTGTAATGTATTATTTAAAAAAAAACATTTCACTTATAAACCCTATTTGGTCTCCTTTGAACCTATAGTATGGTGGCCTTTGAACATGTTTACGAAAAACTTTTCGAACAAGTTATATTTTTGTGAGAATTTCTTTGAATTTTAATTTATGGTAGTAACTCATCATAACAACCATTTTGCTAACCTTTTTCTTTACCTGTCTTATTTTTTTTTTGTGAAATTTGTATGTGCAAAAAACGTCTAATTCGATTATTGAGAAACATGAAACGAAAGTATATTTGCTATTTTTTACCCGAAAACTACTTAACCAATACCTACTTATGAAAATTTATACACATATTCTTGGAGGTATTAAAAGTATGAATGAATGAATTTTTCATTGTGTACAATCAAAAATACAACAATTAAATAAAACTTAAGTTTTAACAACAGTGTAGCTTTATAGTGTCAAAGGATACTTTTCACTTTTTGATGACTTAAATGCGAGCGAACCCGCAAGTAAATGCTATTTTAATAAAAATGCTTGTTTTTAGGCATGACCGAACATGTAGAAAATCAGTTATTGGCCATGAGTGCACACCTAATAAAAATACAGAGTTCAGCAACACAGGTAAGTTTGTTAAAATTTAAATAACTAAAGCACGCACACAAGCACAAATGCACGTACACATACGCAAACACGACCACGCAGGTACACGTACAGACACGTGTTCGTATGAAACATATGCTTACACATGCACGCACGTAGATGCATTTACGCGTACACGAACGCATACGTGTTCGCATACACGCGTGCATGTACGCACACACGCAGCCACAAAACTCTTTAGAACGAAGTTCCTTACGGCAGGCTTGGAGGAGGTAGGGATTTTGCTGCGCGACCGAACTGAAAAATATGTAATAGTGAAAACTGGAAGAAAAAGTGGGTGGAATAAAACCTTTAAATGAGACGCGCGCAGGCGCGACAGTTGCTGCGCGACCGAACTGAAAAAAATGTGATAGTAAAAACCGTAAGAAAAAACCGTGAAATAGAACCGTTAAATGAGACGTGCGCAGGCGCGACAGTCGTATACACAAGCGAGTATAATACCTTTCTCTTTCTCCCTTACTCCACCCCGGCAATGTATAGTATATACTCATAAAATTTCGTTTCTACATTAGCCCAAGGAACTTCGTTCCTACCTGGTGTCCCACGACAATAAATTGTATATTTTTTTTCATAAAGCAACATTTGGTTAATATGCCATGCTAGTGTGCAGCTATTTTAAAATTTTGGCTTGGCCTAAAGATTACTTAGTCAAGATTAAACCCCTGATGATATGGTTTCAGCGAATATCGGATGCACCTGGTAGATTGGTGATACACAACACTAGCATTTCCCGGTCGGTGTTACTGGACAAGGGTCAGCAGGATATCACGAATGTCGACAAACCATACGCAGCGCCACCGGCCAAGTGAGTATTTGAATGAAAGTGGTTTTTTCAAGAACTCCCCATTCTGGTCCGGGCACCTTTGCTCGTAAAAGGCGAGGATAGGCTCACCGTCACTAACACCCTGACATCTGACTAGGTGGTAGAGTTTAGCAGCGACTCGCCCGGATTGGTACCACTGCCTTACACATTTCTGCCGCTATAACGTCATGACGTGTTCCGGTTCGGAGGGTAAGGTAGCCGGTAAACTTACTTTTGCTCGAGGCCTAATATCACGGCTTCAGGTTGGCAACGAACCATTACCTCCTTCGGTGTCTGGCGGCGTGAATTTCTTAACAGGAAATCCGTCTGCTAGATTGCCTTCCAATATCATAAAAAAATGTTGGTTAGGTTTGATGAAAAAAAATCTAGTATCAATTTCATGTAAGATGAATGATGAACGTTCCCCTTTTTTTATGGCTTTAAGGGGAAGGTGAATAAATATTTTATTTCTAAAACATAGATTAAACAAATAATTTCAATATAATTTCAGAACACGTTAATTGTCGTGCGTCTTGACATATTTCCTTTAAACAGGTACTACTTCTTTTAAATCTTTATTACTCAAAACATTCGAATTGAATGTCAATGAGCTCCTTCTTTTCCCTCAAAATCAAGTTATAGCATTCGTTATAATGTCTGGAATCCCAGTGGTCCAGACTTCCGGCTATAACAGATTGCATTAGTCTTTTAACGGCCAATATTAATAATCAATCCTAATCCAAAACTTGCTGTCCAAGATTGATATTTTGATCCATTTTTATGTTATCGCTTGCCAATAACATATCTGTGGACAGGATAAATATGGCAGCTAGGTAAAGGATAGGCCGGCGGATACGCAGCTATCTAGATTGCTTGAAATCCATCTTTAGAGAAATATTATTAACATTGGCCGTAAATCGGCTAGGAGAATATACAAATGCATATCCTGTACTTGCTTGTCTACTTCCATTATCTACCCTAACCAGTTCAATAGTAACCCTACTTTTAAATCTTGAATTATGAAAACTGGGAGTTGGAATCGGATGTGTAATTTTATGTAGGTACTCTTGAAGACGGTACTAGCGGATCGAAAAAAACTGTGTTTAGTAGTGTACGCACGTAAGAAATTATATTTCTTTAGCGTAAAAATTATAATTATTATGATGCTAGCATTTTTTTACAAAAAATATTAAAAAGTTTAGCAACTAACTTCTGACTGTTGCTTTCATCTGTCGGTATGCGCGCGCGTTATAAAAAATCACTGTCATATTTTTTCCAAAGTCGCCAAAATGAATGTAACTTTTTTTTTTGGGATATTGGAAGGCAAACAAGCAGATGGATTTTGTGATGGTAAGAAATTCACGCCGCCTAGAGACACCATTAGTGTAGACACCAGCAATGTTGCGTTGCCAACCAGAGTTCGGGATGTTAGGCCTTGAGCAAAAGTAAGTTTACCGGCTACCTTACCCTCCGAACCGGAACACGTCATGACGTTAAGGTGGCAGGAATAGATAAGGCGGTGGTACCAATCTGGGTGAGTCGCTGCGAAACTCTACCACCTAGTCAGATGTCACGGTGTTAGTGACGGTAACCCTTTGCTTGTCTTTTACGAGCTGCCTGGCAGGAAGTCAGATGGTCTATTCTGCAAAGGAGCCCGGACCAACACGGAAAAATTCAACGAATCAACGGATCCGATTAATTTATTTGTTTTTTATTATTAATTAAATGTTAATAATTCGATAGTACCGTGTTCTTGAGCACCTAAAATGAGAATTTTGATCCTAATTTTCATGAAATCGAGAGATCGAAGGCGGTTTTAAAGACTGGCAATATTGCGAGAGTTATCGCTATATCGCCGGTCTTTAAAACCGCCAACACTGATAAAGACCTTTTTTATAGACGTAACCAGAAGACCTCGATATCCCAAGAGGCGCACATGAACACCGAGTGGCAACATATGTTCGGGCAGGCTCACGATCACGCTTCCAGTACTAAAGGTAAAGATGTCAGTTCAATTTTGCTCACAGTTTTAAGTAACTCGTCGTTTTCCGAAACACTTAGTGTGTTATTAGGCACGAGATTTCCATTACGTCACCAAACTTTTGTGGTAACTTAGTGTTTATGCTTATTTAGTGTATACAGGGTTACTTTTAAAGCACCAGCCAAATTTTGAGAAACGGTTCGTAATCTAAAACCCTTGCGATCTATAAAAAAAATCAATTTACTATTTTTATGGAGCATAGAAGATTTACGCAAAATAGAAGATGCATGGTTTCAACGTATAACAAAGCATAAAATTGGTACCCCCCGACAGCAGTCGCATTCGCAGGCTAGTGACGTCATGACTCGTACTAAGTACGACATAGCGTGACAACAAGTGAAGCATTTTTGCGGACTGTTTTAAATGAATGTTTATAAAATTAAATAAAACAATTTGTCAATAATATTTAAAATTTACTACAGTTTAAGCCTCTCTACCCCCTTATCTTAAAATTAGTCGATCCTTTCAAAGTCACCCTGTATATGCTTATAACAGCTGTTTGTTAAAAAATAAATAAATTCTATAAAGTTTGTGATAATAGGTAGTTGGAAGGTACAACCTGGGCGTCCACGACTAGCCGAAAGTGTTTTTAGTCTGGGTAACGTTGCTTTTATTAGGAAATTGAAAACAAAACATTATAATTTGGAATTTCCTGGAAAATCTACCTGGAAATCGAACGCGGGACCCTATGTAGTCCATACCATCACCGGCCCACTAGATCACAGAAGCGATAATATTAATATGGTTTTTCGCTGTTCTACTTTTCGCTTGCTTTGAAAATATTTCACCTCTGACGCTGAAGTCGCTCATCCATTTAAGAAGATTAGTAGTATATAATAAAACAACTCCATAATGTATATCACAATGGCGACCTTATCGATTGAGTTTCTGATAATATAAAATTATGTGATTAATTTTGGATTGCTTACATCCGCAGTAGCTCAATTGGCAAAGCTTACACAAAGGTTATGATTTTAATTCGTGTATGAGGAAATCCATGTCATATTTTTGTGTTTGAATGATAGGCAATATATAATTATAATAGGTACTTTTTCTCGTTCAGCATCGGATACGGTTTCCCAATCGGCGAGTATGGCTAGTGTCCGGGCTACCAGCATGCAGCCCGGCCCGCAGCTCGGACACAGTGCCAGCTATGTACAGTGTTAGTATTGAACTGGAGCTCTAATTTTACAATTAACATTTAAATAACACACATAGACTCACACACACACGTATATACATACATACCTTCAAGCCAAGTTTCTTAGGGGTAGGTAGTGAGTATCCAGTGCCAAATCTCACGATCCTGGCAGACCTGCCTTGCTTCCTCCACATTCATTACCCTTTTCATACAAACACGCCGGTTTTGAAGACTTAACACCACCCTCGTAGTGATATGATTGTGGAATATCAACCTAGATATCCCTGAGTACCTAAATCCATCCAAATTCGCATTGTATATCAGCTTAAACGAACACTTAAATTATGTCTTATGATACCCACTTCCTACCTCGTCATTAACATGACTTGAAGACATGTATGTATGTAATTATGTCTCAGGAAAGAGTCTTTTCTTGTTTTAAAATAGCGAACAAGCTCATGACCATATAGGATCATTTCCTATTGACTCCATTGCTGCCAATACGTGCCAATATGGTTTCTGGCGCGTCTTGTGGCTGAGGTTTTAGGCAAAGTGTCTACCCTGCGTTCCAGTATGGAACACGGCGTCTGGAAAACTAATACTTTTTTATGATATTTCAAGGCAAAGAATCAGACGGATTTTTAATGATAAATAAATAAATAAATAAATGTCCCTGGACAAATCACACATATTGAATCTAACCCCAAAGTAAGCTAATTATATGCTTGTGTTATAGGTGTTAGTCAACGATACTAATACATAGAAATACTTAAATAGATGACAGAATAAATTTAATAAACACCCATCTAATGATAAGAAATTCACGCTGCCTAGGTGGTAATATTGCATTGCAAACCGAGGCCGGGATGTTAGGCCTCGTGCAAAAGTAAGTTTAGTTTACCTTATCCTCCCAACTGGGAAATGTCAACGGCAAGCGCTGATGTTATGGCAGCAGGAATAGATAAGGCTGTGGTACCAATCCGAGCGAGTCGCTGCGAAACTCTACCACCTAATCAGATGTCACGGTGCTAGTGACGGTAAGCCTATGCTCGTCTCGTCGAGCTGTCTGGTAGGAAGGGTCTATTCTGCAAAGGAGCCTGGGCCAACACGGGGAAATCAAACTCAAAAACTATTTATTCAAATAGATCTATACAAAGATTCTTGTGTCGCGTCTATATAATTCTAAAAACTACCACCGGATCGGAACGCGACCACTCACTGAGAAAATACGCCAATAGAAACTCAGCGGGCGGGTCTTTTTTCGAATGAATACAATTACAAAAGTATAATATTACATAATTATGTAATCTACTAGCTGCCCGTTCCGGCTTCGCTCGGATGGTAAATTTTTTTACTATAAATTGAGATATAAGCTATCCTATCTCTCAAGTTGGATCGAACTGCACATGGTGTGCGAATTTTATTATAATCGGTTAAGTGGTTTAGGAGTCAATTGAAGACAAACATTGTGACACGAGATTTATATATAATAAGATGGAGAAAGGTATTAGGAGCAATTAATCCCTACAATTTAAATTTAATATATTTTTTTTAATTTGTGAAATGGTAACTAATAAAACTAATAACACTTACGTGTCCGTTGAACTGTTATGTAACTTAATTTTTTGTTAGTTAGTTTGTTTCTTACTTAATTAGTTTCAATGTTCCGGTTCAATGGGTGCGAAGGTTTTATTAGCAAGGGGGTAAGTCTTTAATAAGGATAGATAATCAAATGTTTTTTTTATTACAGACAGCATGGCCCCGTGTAGAGTTGAACTTAGAAATTTAATAGCCCGCATGCAACAGAAGTTCCAGAAATCTTTAAGGTAGGCATTGTATTCGGCTAGTTGGGATATTTGAAACTTTTTGTCCAAAAACAACCTATTTATGTTGGCTATTTGTGATGTTTAAAAATAAAATACCGAGGGTTATGTTTAAACTTCAATTTTTTTCTATCTCCACGCCCATATCCCCGAATATGTAGGAAGAGGGCACCTACAACTAGCCGAAGACTGGACACTAAGTCCTACAATGTGATAGGTGGCAACTCTATCGCCAACCGGGCACTTATCCAATCCCGACCAACGTTATTTTTATTAGAAAATTGAAAATATACATTTTCTATTTTTTTTTGTTGAAATATAAGAATGTAATTTTCATAGTTAAGACGGGACGACATCTGTCGGGTTAGTTACTTATAGTATGTTTATGATAATCTTACCAGGAGCAACTGCGATCGGGAAGAAACAAGAGATTTGTTACCGCCTCCAAAATGGAGACCTGGTAACCAGCTGTTGGCCTATTTACATGAACATAAGTAAGTATTACTCTTTTTGTCATATCATCAATAGTGTTCTTTAATATTTTAGTTAATTTAAAATATTTTATTGAATTGAAAGAGAAAAGTTAATAAATCATTGCAAGTATCTTTGCAATGATATATTGTTTCTGTCACAGAGCTGATTGTTGAGTAGTATATTTTACTATGTTTTTGTGTGTTATGTCCAGTTTCTGTAATCAACGACTCGTAATAAACTGTAACTAGTCGTAGTTCGTTTAAAAGTAACAAAGCGTAATTTGTAGTTCCATCAATGATTAAATTTTTTTAATGGGGGTTATTAATGGCATAATGGATGAATGGATAAATGGAAAAGCAGGAGTGTGTGTGCGTGCACGCATACGTGCTTGCGTACGTGCTGGCATCATAACTTTTGAACGCATTGACGAATTTCATTGCGGATTTTTTGTTCGAAAGCTGTTATTATCCAGATTTTATCAAGGTGTTTGAAATAACTTAAGGATAATGCTTGTTGTTTATTTTTTCATATGCTTGGTCTAGTTTTTCTCGACTCTTTTTCGTGATCAGCCTGTAGTTATCTATTTAATATTTATCTTTTAGAGGTTACAATTTGTACGCAACACATGTAACACAGGAAATTCATCAGTTTATCCCCCTAGCTATAAGATATGTACTGTCGCGGCAGGGCTCGCGTGAACCAGCTAGTGCGGTTGCCGGCCCACCGACAGATGTTCGCCTCCTGCTCGGACGACGGCACGGTGCGGCTGTGGGACGCCACGCGGCTGCAGGGACACGCATACGTCAACAAGTAAGCTCATACACGTGGGCCATTTCACGTGGAACGGACAGGGAAAAAAAGTGAGGTTCTGAAAAGCGACCATATTCGGTCTATTTATACTTCTAGCAGGTATGAATGACTACACAAAATATTTTTTTAATATATTTTATATTCACCAAGTTATAGGTTTCTAAAGAATAATTGTTAAGATTTTAAATACGATTTTTTGATGATATTTTTTTGAACGTAATAAATTTATGATAAGATATTTTACATAGCGATGCATATTACAAATATGCAGTTCTTTTTGAGAACCTAACTTTTTCCCTCTCCGCTTCACGTGAAATGCCCCACGTGTCATTTAAACTGTAACTTTTAACTTAAGTGACTTTGGAAAAACGAGGAAGTTATATGTTCGACTCCTATATTTTATATCTACACATACTTACGTACATATCTTCTCGTCAAGTCCCTTACCAGGTAGGGATTCTCATGCATTTTTTGACATACCCAACTCTCGCTTCCATACAACAATGTTTGGATAAGCACAGAATCATGCAGTGTTGCCAGATTGTAAAAAAATATAGTTCCCATATGATTAATATCAACTCTTTCTGTGCGGACTGTATAATTATTTATGATTATTACATTCGGTCATAAAATGTGGTGATACTTGCAGATCTAAGTCAATGTACAATAGAAGTGCGGGACCTGTGATATCTTTAGCGGCTTGTGAAGGCGGACATTCCTTAGCTGCGGCAACACAAGAAGGATCTTTATTTATCTTGAGGTAAGATTCATATTTCTAGATACAGTTTGACCATTATTTCTGTACAACACTTAAGGTATGCACAGAGAGACAGGGGAAGTGTCTTCCCCTGTCTCTCTGTGCTGTTATCCCTGGTTTCACCATTTTTTTCTAATATTGGAAGGCAAACCAGCAGACGGATTTCTTGATCGTAAGAAATTCACGCCGCCTAGAGACACCAAAGGTGGTAATGGTGCGTTGCCAACCTGAGGCCGGGATGTAAGGCCTCGAGCAAAAGTCAGTTTACCGGCTACCTTACCCTCCAACCGGAACACGTCAACAGCAAGCATTGACGTTATGGCGGCAGGAATAGGTAAGGCGGTAGTATCAATCCGGGAGAGTCGCTGCGAAACTCTACCACCTAGTCAGATGTCATGGTGTTAGTGACGGTGAGACTATGCTCGCCTTTTACGAGCTGCCTGGCAAGAAGGCAGATGGTCTATTCTACAAAGGAGTCCGGACCAACACGGGGTAACCATGTCTCATGTCACATCAGTCACAGTCTATCGCAATAAGAAAAAAAATGTGTGTCAAATAATGGCAGGATATAGCTCTTCTACTCCTTCCTAGCAGTTTCTCTTTTATTACATTTGTCACTTTGCAGTTTGTGGAAAAGTTTGAACATCATATTTGCCTTTGATTTTACATTTACGAGTTAAGTGCAAATATATTGGTGCCGATTTT
>NJDD01002149.1:73173-88761 GCA_002245505.1 Calephelis nemesis
TGCAGGTCTGGGACCTGCGCTTCCAGCTGCCCGTCACCACCGTCACACATCCCAACGGTAACAGCTGCTCGCCACTCTACTCACACTCCAGTTGATTATACAGGCCCTTCTAGTAAGAAGTTAAATCATAAAAGCATCCACACACTGAGTTAAAGATGGACTTGTCTTTTATCTTATTTGTGTTTTCAAATTATATTTTTTTGTACATGAAAAAACAGCGAACAATCACACAGCTCTCCTGATGGTGAAATATAATAATAATTTAAGCGTTTGCATTCAGCGTCAGCATTGCATTCAAACAATATAGTTTTAATCTTATGAAATAATATAATAATGTTTTATTTTATAAATACGAAATAAAAAATACATGTTTTAGAAATATAAAAGTAATTTTGGAATACATCGCGAGTAAATAACATGACACTTAAAAAATTTAAGAAAATATGTAACGAAACCATTTCATGCACCATGTCATTCAGCAACAAAACTGGTCCAAAAATAGAACCCTGAAGAACACCTCCAGTGACAGCAACACCCGTCGGTTCTATATCATTGAAATAACATTCTGATTTTTTCTATTCAATCAACAAATAAAAAGCTCGAGTGCATAATATAACAATTTTTACAATAGTGAAGTTTACATAACAAAAGTATCAAGTATTTTCCTAATTGCTGTAATTTTTGACTTTCTGTGAATTTTGACCGATGAAATAACTGTGGTTAGCGGAGCGCATCCGGCGCATCGTGGGGTGTGGCAGCAGTGCGGGCGGGGGCGGGTCGCGAGTGNNNNGCGGCCTGGTGTCTGGAGTCGGCGCAGCGCACGCACGCACTGTGGCCCGCCACCAACTCCCCGAACCCGCTACACTATACGCCGCAGGTACACATACACTATTCTCATTTGTTAATTATAGATTATAAAGCGACATTATGCCTCAAATGGCAATTTGTCCTAATTCTTACTTGAAACGTATATTGGTTTTCAAATTTGTCAGTGTTAAAAAAACAATCATAGGCTTAGCGATCTTACTAAAAACTGTTAAATGAGACGTGCGCAGGCGCGACAGTCGTATACACAAGCGAGTAGTGTGTAATACCTTTCTCTTTCTCCCTCACTCCACCTCGTCAATGCATAGTATATACTCACGAATTGTGTCGATTCTACATTAGCCGAAGGAATTTCGTTCCTACCTGGTGACTCAAGACACCAAATTATATTTATGTTATGTGTTTAAAATACCCTACTATTATCATCGGCGTCTATAGATGACGTGTATTTGTTACCATCTGTCTGTTTGTCAATTCCATAAAAATAAGACTAGCATTCTCACTGTTGGTTGCAAATAAAGGAGTTGTGGTATAATGTGTTGTACCCAGGCGTCCCACTACATGTCGGCGGCGTACAGCGTGTGGGACGAGCACGGGCAATACCTGGTAACGGGCGGGTCCGACCTGCGGCTGCGGCTGTGGGACCTGGCCCACGCGGAGGACTCGCACGTGCTCGTGCACGCGCCGCACGACCAGATGACGGCGCTCAAGTACAGGTAACGCACCTAACTGCTAGAAGCGAGGGTCGGCTTTGTACTGGCTTAGCTGCCACAAACCTGCTGAACTAGGTGGTAGATAAGTTCGTTCGCCTTCATGCGGACATAGCGCTATTGCCGTTGTGTTGCATATTAGAAGGTAGAGTAGCCGGCAGATATGAACACGTGGCCTTAAACATAACATATCAATAACATGTTGTTTCTATAGACGACGGTTCTTTTACCATCAGAAGAACCTCCTGTTAGTTCGTTCTCTCGTAAAATGAAGAAAATTAATATTAAATTTGTGACGTAACAATACGACGGCTATAAGAAGTTATTTTTTGGAATAATTTTTTCACTTTCTTAACAAAGTTTGCCATACAAGCCAACAAACACTATAATCAGTACTTTTAATTAAATTGGAATTTGTATCACGGACACTTTCGTTCCGAACTAAACTTACAAAAGAAATAAGATTTGGGGTTTTGTTTCCTTGAAAAAAAATTTTTTATGCAATGGAACTTTTTGTATGTTGTGAAAATACTTTACAATATTCTTTACTGGTCAACCAGCAACGTTCTCCAAAAATAAACATATTAAATGAACGGTATTTGACAATACAACATGCATTTTTATAATGTATTTATGAAATAAATAAGCAGAGTAAGTGACAAAAGCCGAAAAGATTTAGTTATAAAATTTGTTGTTTAATTATAGTCATCTTAAGTATTTTTATGATCATATTTTAGCCGAATGCACCCTTAAATCGTTTGTTTTGTAATTTTAAAAAATAAAATTGTTGATTTAATACAAATGTTTTTTTTTTATTTTTCATAGTGTCAAAAATTTTAGTAATATTTATATTTCCGTCGTGACTGAAATCATAATGCTCCATTTTAACATATACTTAAATATTTAAGTGTTCGTTAGAAACTGTTATTGAGAAATCATTTAATAATTACAATAAAGTTTTATGCTTGTTGGAGAAGGTGCCGATTTGGTCCATGTCCTTTAATTTTTTTGATATCAGTATTAACTGAAAGGACTAAACTTGCAGATGAGAGCAAGCAGTATTGATACATTTTGTTTGCGTTTCTCGTTATCAGGAGCGGTCTGGTGGACGGCACGACGGTGATCCAGGAGTGCTGCAAGGTGAGTACCGCGCCCCCCAGCGTGGTGGAGGACAACGTGTACCGCACCGTGGAGGCTCGGAGCTTCCACCACACCGCACCCATCACCGACATCACCGTCGTCGAAGGCTCCAAGTGCTACCTCGTCAGCGCCTCCGCCGACGGCGTCATCAATGTTTGGAAATAATACAACTTGACATTTAACGTGACAGTTGGTTTTTAATGTCAAAATGAATGCGGCAAGTATCAATAAATTGGAGGTTAAGTCTCACATGATGTGTCAAATTAATTTGACAACTCTCGCATTATTATTACTGGCCAATTAGAGAGAACCGCGTTTGAACAAGAATAGAAGCTGCTTGAGAGTATAAGATTTGATATTTCCCGCATCAATTTGTTAAGAGCCAGCAACGAATTTCCTACGTAGAAATGTATTAATCTCTTTCATATTTTGCAAACGACAGAGTCCATACTAGGAATTTTAGAGACTACACTCGCAGGTGTATACGTGAATTATTTGTTTAAAAACTTTGAAACAGTGCCTCTACTGTTAACTACCATTACATTTTTAAATTAAAAGCGCTATTGATACGCTACGATACGTTACCGTCATAAAAGAGATGGACAAAACTGATGTTATAATTTGTCATAACGCCATCTATCGTGCGCCCATCGACTATAGCAGCATTTGTTATTTTACCATACATATACACTAATAGAAACTTATTACTTTCAAACTTTGAAAGTTGTATTTCTTAATATATGTTTTATGTAAATCCAAAGAACGTGTACTGCAAGTTTCTAACTTCTTCACTCTTTCACAAACGTTGAAGACTCCAAGACCTCATCGGTTCATTTACAGACGGCGTCCATTATGGTTTGGAATCGACTGTTATTCAAGTAGTTGACTAATTATGTGATAATGATATGTTGAAATTATTATTTTATGAACTCTATGAATATTGTTTTTTCTCGTACGTAATTTTTTTTTATTTTATTTCTTAAAAGAACAAAAGCAAACGTCTACTTGACTTACTACTTCATTCCGTATCAACTGACATGAAATTAAAGAACATGAAGTACGCCCATTGTCAATATCGTCTTTTCCTATATAGATATATTATGATTTCCTTGCATCACAATTAGTTATTTTTATAGGTTGTCTCTTTCATTTTCGGTTTAAAGCGGTGTGAGCGTACGTAAATCAATTCTTAATAGCAACTTAAAAAGAGAGAAAAAAGGAGAGACAAAAATCACTTCTGTTCCTTAATTATTTGTAAGATATTTGACAATTGATTAGTTTAATTATTGTTTAACAGAACAATTATTTATTTGTTAAATTTGCTCATTGTGAATATTATATTTAGATTTAAGTATGTTCGTCCTGAGGGACATTTGTATATATCTGTGAAATAAAATTTGTTATTATTTTGTCATTTTATTTTTATTTGTCCTATCGGATTTTTTATATTGTGGAAATGGAAAACAAGACGGATTATGATCAGAAAATGTAACAGTTATTGTAAAATTCTTGACCTTAAAATTTTACTTATAGATTAGCCAAACTGATGAAGCTATAATCAAAATAAGGGGTATAACCATTAAGCTATATCAGGTACTGCGGAAGGTTACACTCCTAACAAAGACCATATCATTTCCAAATACCGCCGTTTTACTTCAGTTCAGTACATTTGAATACCTCTCGTTCGTTTTGACTTTGTAATAAACATGACAAGACTTAGAAAGAAAGGCCGGTAAATGATAGAATTGTCGGTAAACAAGTTGACCAGATTTTGAAAGTTAAAGAGAGACAAAAAAGATTCGCTATATTTTATTTTAGTATTATGTACTTACAAACAGTTAGTACTAGCTGTAACAGTAAATAATACTAATCGTTTGCCCGCGACTTCGTCAGCGTAGAATCGATATTCGTATAAAAATTCGTACTTTTAGTCCTTTGATAGTTGGTTTTGAAAAAAACGTAGCTGATGTTTTAACAATATGCATATTAAATTTTAACTGTACCTGAAATAATGCAAAATAGTATAATAATATAATATAATAGTATAGTAGTAGTATTTTTTTCAAAAATATACCTATATTTTTTTGATTAATATGTAGTTTACAAGAGTTGGTGAATAGATAAATGTATGGTAGAATGTTGATAATTGATATCTCTATCATTTAGTAAATGATGTACATCTAGTATTTAAGGAAGATATTAATTAATAAAAACTCGTAAAGTTAAACGGTGTGAAGGTTAGTCCAAATCTTCAGTGGGAACGTAAGGAAAAATTACTCAAATCTAAACAGTGTTATGGTCTGAAACTCGTCCTCCTGTCCTTCATACTAATATGAAAGTAAGTAAATTTTTTTCTTTACCGTCACACCAGTGTGACAGAGTAGTGTGAAGGATAGTTGGTCGCGGGCATAGGTACTCAGAACGTAAACACTGAAAAAAAATATAAATAATAACTAGTAACTAAAAAGAAAGCGCTGATAAAATCATAAATGAAAAAAGTAATTAAAAACATAGTTGTCGCTAAAACGACAGCGCTGTTTGCCTTAAATCGCACCGGGTCATTGGTCTTTTTGGAATGGGTGAAAACTTCTAATTTCGCGTCAGATCGTCAGAACGTAAGACGGCGCACTGCGTATGATAGAATTTTCATACTGATAATAATTAAAGTAATTCGTTCAAAATTATTCCCTAATCATTCCAAAATATCAAAAATGCACAATGTTAATGTTCAAGTTTTCATTTCTGCCGGCACTCCCGGAGTGCAACCCGTTTTTTTTTAGATGAGATATTCTGGACGAGTAATTCTTATTTGGATATATTGCTTATCAAATAAATAAACACTAAAATTTGTTTCAAAATAATTATATTTAAACACTTATTTGTAAAACATAAATTCAAATTTACAACTCACAAAAAGAGTTTATTTTACTTATTTAAACATAATACATAAGTATATCATTTGTAGCAATTTATTTACTTTTCTCATTTCATTCATTGATTTAATATAAAACAATAAAAATAATTCAATGTTAAATGTTGCTCTTCAAATGTTTTGCATTTAATAGGTAAAATCAAGATTTTAGAAACATTCGTAAAACAAATTAATTTTAATGATAATTAACTCAAACCCTTACTTATAATATAAATGCAAAAGCGTTTATTTTTCTTTTATTTACACATAATATGTAATAAACTTTAGCATAGTAATAGAGGGCTCAATATTTCAAAGGAATCTCTTGGACACCTACATTTTTCCAGTGGTCAAAGTCACAGAATCAATAGCTTAAAAATAAAGTTACCAAAAAACAATTTAAGCACTTGGTGAACTTGCTGTCTAAAATTGGATTCACAAACAACAACATGCCGACACACTATCAATGTGTAGAATGATATTGGTTGGAAGTCAATTAGATAGTGTTTAGTTACAACAGGTGTCTTAATTTTATTTTGCAGTAAGGTGTAATATTTTAGGACCTATACCTACTCTTAAAGAGTATCAAAATTTTCGTGGTAATTTATTGTTTACTATATAATAATGTAATGTTTATGGCCAATACATACATTGACAACAACAGTGATTTCATAGATAGTCAACCTGTTTTTCTTTTTTGTGGCCTTAGTCTCCTAAAATTAATAACCCCTAGTCTATTTACTCTTCTTGTCATCGTCAGGTACATCCTCTAACAGTTTTTCCAAATCTGTTCCAGCAAATTTGGGATTTTGTTTGTTAGATGCATACTCCAAGAACAAATTCTTAAGAAATTGGAGATCATTAGTTAGTGTCTTGACTTTTTCTTCGAGCATTTGATTCTCGGCCTTTAATTTGCTAACTCTTGTGAATGTCTCTTGTGTACGTTGTTTGGACTTATATCGGCTTTTCTTTACTGCCTGAAACAATGATTAGTGGTTAATTTTAACTTGTATGATACCGGTTTGCGGAGTTGCAAAAAGCACTTCAAGGAGCTTGTTCATTAAATGGACTCAACAAGAAAGTCTATTAAAGTGGCAAAAAACCACAGACCAAGAGCATGCAAAGGCACTGGTGGCAGGGTTTAATGCCAAGTTTTCATTCAATTGCAATTAGTATGCATCAAAAAGAGCTCAGGATCTTGGTTCGAGCTATAACAGGTCATTGCAGGCTTAACAAACACCTTAACAGGATGAGCCTTGCAGAGACACCTGACTACAGGTCTTGCCTTGAAGCAAAAGAGAAGGCAATGCACATTCTCTGTGATTGTCCCGAGTTCATTCATGCTAGAGTAAGAATCTGTGGGGGCACTTACGAAATCCCCAAAGATCTTAAGTTGATTAATCCTAAGAGCTTTACACAGTTCCTAGATACTGTAGGTCTTACGGTACTGATCTAAAGAGTAAGAGCTGTGATTACAATAGATCTAGTTAGGTCGCAGTGAACCTTAGGGTAGGTCTACACAAACTCTTAAATCGTACCACTTAATATTATAAATGCGAAAGTTTGTAAGGGTGTGTGTATGTTTGTTACATTTTCACGCTCTAATGGCTGAACGGATTTGTCTGAAATTTGGAACACAGATAGACTGTGACCTGGATCAACTTATATTATACTTAATAGGCTACTTTTAAACAACGGGTTCCTGCGAAAATGCGGGCAAAGCCGCAGGTAACAGCTAGTAATTAATATAATAATAATAATAAATATCCCTGGACAACTCACACAAATCGAATCTAACCCCAAAGTAAGCAAATTATATGCTTGTGTTATGGGTGTTAGACGTTAGTCAACAATACTAGTACATAATACATAAGTATATCATTACTACTAAGAAATACATAAATATATACCAGAATAAATTTAATAAACACTCAGACCCGGAAATGCAGACATCCCAATGTTCATCATACAAACGTCTGCCTTCGTTGGGAATCGAACCCAAACCTCACGGGTAAATCGATGTAGTTATGCGTATACGCTAGCCACTCGACCAACGAGGCGGTCAGATAATAATAATGATACAGGTTATATGCAATCAGCATTTAATGAAGAGTATGAAGAGTAATTTGGAGAAAGCTAGACAGGTCTGCAATATTTGTGACACTTGAAACTCCGCACCCACTATGTATTCTGTATGTACTACCCTGCATGAGGCTTGGTATGTATGTGCAATATAATAGGTATATTCTTTCTCAAAATTAACCTATCTCAGAGAATGTTCAAACTGAAAAATGTTTAACTTTTTATTATCTTTTGTATTTCAACATATTAATATCATAGTAACCATATAAACTAGAAAACTAAAGAATTTGTAGCTTCTAATAACATCTGCTTTCAATTAATGTGATATAAAATTCCTACCATCAATAAGCAAAACAGAAAAAACCTGAGGGTGAAAATGCACTATTAACTAACATGCTGGTAATAGTGGTTTTTGGGAAAACCATTTGCATTCAATTTATATCATTTGAAAACACTAGGCTTACATACAGGACATACTTTAAGTCCTATATCACAGAGTGACAAAAAGAGAAATCTTTATCCAGAGGCTTATAAAGAAAACGATGGAAGTAGGGTTGATTTCCAACAGCTACAAACTTTGTGTATAAAATTGTTATTTGTCACGAATTTTATTTTTATTGTATGTTGTATTTATTTTACCTCATTGTTTTTGTCCCGTTTACGTCTGTAATCATCATCTTCGTCATCAGCATCACTGACACCTCGTTTTCCTCGCTTCACAGGAGGCATTTCACAGTTTTCGTCTAATATCATCAAAAAATAATAAAATGTTCTTGCAATAGAAACTTCACCAACAATTAACGGTTAAATGTGTGTGGATACTGGTTTACAGTATCTACGAGCATTAAGCTTGTTTTTTATCAACTAATGACGCAATTGCTCCCCATATTGCGGTTTATCATAAACATAATGTAATGTATCTAGTTATTACACACGCGCTTTCAAGGAAAACATTATTTGTTTATATCTTTGGTTTATATCAATGAGTACATCGTAATTTTAGAAAACAAACACAGCAAAAATACTTTTTTTATTTTCTGACGTAATTACAAAACATACTCTTTGTGATGGTGGTGTGACCAAGGTTTTTGACCAATTTGTACCAGTGCATGTAGATTGTAGTGTAGAATGAACTTATCATTGCAACATCAAAGACTCGTCTGAATATCGCATAGTGTAATAAGAGTGAGCAAGGTAGCGGGTCCAAGTTAAAACGATTGAAAAGTCTTGACCGTTCTTACTGTCTTGCTTGCTCAAAGCCTTATCACACGTTCTAGGAAAATCATATGCAAATGCAAGGCAAAATGCAAAGCGTAAGTGTAGCTGGTGACAGTCGTCGCACCAGATCTGTTAACATCGGTAGTAAAAAACGAAAACTATGAGCAAAAGAGAATTCATATTTACGGAAAAATAACAATTATTAAAATATTGTATCGAAAAATTGGAATATTGAACATCGGAATAGACTGTCATTTTAGGTACTCTTCAACACAAATACTGATGAGTTATTAACATTTATTTAATAGTAAACATAAATTATTAAGTGTATTGGATTCCTTGAATTTCTCGAAATAAAATATCGAGATTCAAAAGTAACTCTACTGAGAGTTTTGAAACTATCTGACCCAAAAATTACGTTAGAGTAGAAGTTGCTGATTTGAATACAGTATGTTAAAATTAAGTACCTACTCCATAATATATTAAATCAAATTTGGGCATGCCATTGTGCACGACGCAGCCATAACGGTAAATAGTTACTGAGTTATTATTATTATATGGATATTAATAATTATATTCTACCAAAATAGTATATTTGACATTACATGAGGCAAAGCTCAAAGGTAAAATGTTTGACATTTGATTGATGTTGACAATGTTATGTTGCTAGGGTTAAAATTTTATTTCCCTGTTTAATATGTTAGTTACCCTGTAAAATACACACCCCACACATTCACTCGTTCCTACATATCGCATCAAATTATATTTAAAAATTTTAGGAACGGATTGTTTCTAAAAAAAATAATTTCTTAAGACTAGCCACACAGCTTCGTTTTTAAATGATGTTTGGGAAAAACAATGTCTTATTTTTAGATTAGAGAGCGCTATTTAGTTATGTATCTTATCCCATTAATATTATAAATGCGAAAGTTTGTCTGTTTGTTTATTACTCCTTCACGCAAAAACTGCAGAACCGATTTTCATAAAATTTTATACACACATAAAGGGTAACTTGGATTAGCACAAAGGATAGTTTTTATCCGGAAACAATGTTCCTGTGGGACCACGCGGGCAACAGCTGGTCAAAATGTATAGTCGGACTTGACTGTCCCACGCCTTCCACTTTAAATCTGCGCTTTTTGATAGGACAAATCCCTATCAAACAGGGCAGATGTCATGCGATACGTTTTCAAGACCTAGCGGAAAAAGCCAGTGTGTTATAATTTTGTCGTGTCTGTGTATGTGTGTCTGTCTGTGGCGTCATAACTTTTAAATTGATAAGGCGATTTCTTTGCGGATATTTTAGTTTGAAACAGCTTTCAACGTTATAGAAATAGTTCTTTCATTCTTTGCTACATTGTAAGTAGGTTTTGTCGTGTAGTATTGAACATTTTTAATTTTAATTTATTTAATTATTAATGTACTCTTTTAATTTCGGATCTTTAACGAAAATGTCATTAAATCGTAGTAACTAGAAAATAATAAAATAAAACAACATCTCATCAGACCACAATATAATTCTTTCGTTTACGGTATTATTCTAACGAAGTACGTAAATCTTATTTACACATAATGGAAGCATCAAATGCTGAACAATCTAATACTGCAACACTAATCATCCCAACATGTAATATGAAACGAGCAAACACTACAATGTTAAAAATTTAAAGAACATTTTAGAGATTATACAAAACAGTATTAAATTAAAAACATTTTATAACTTTAACTTAGTTTAAACTATTAAGGACCCCTGGATCCATTGTACAAACACACGTTTATCATATCACAGAAATAAAAAAAACGCATATTAAGATAGACAGTCTTAGTCATAAATGCCTGAAAAATTATCAAAAATGCTATGTAATTTTATGACAAAATCAAATATAGGTAGTACATAATAAAATAAAATAAAACGTAGGACATTATACGGCATAATAATATAAAAACAATACAATTTTAAGAGTTTCTGTTAAAAGTCCTAAACATGGTACATACAATACGTATTATTGTAACTATTGAACTTTTCAAATAAGGAAAACTATTTTATTTTGATATTATGCTTATCCTTAAATACTAATTACTTTATAATTTAAAAAATAAGCCGGTTAAAAATAGCTTGTGGACTATACAAATCAATTGTTGCGTTATTTGGAATTTAATGCTTACATATTAAATATTCGTTAAAGATATATTGTCATTAGAGTTTTCACACATATGTATGTTTTAATACTAAAGTGTCTTATTTACTGATTTGTAAAACATTTCAACGGATCAAATATACTTAGAATTAAAATATATAATGTGATAGGTCTAGAAAAACGGTTTATGAATTTAAGCGCCCAAATGTATTAACGGCTTACATTCACCAAAGCTTGTTTAATAATTCCACATATAAAGGTTTGATTTCATCCGCTATTAGTATTTATCCAATAAATAAATGTTTTTCTTAATACTTCTTAGGAAGACAGGTAAATGATGACTTGATGATAAGTATTTACATTCACTTACAGACATCCGCAACACAATTGTCGGCTTTTCATAAGACTCTTATTTCCGTGGTTGCGTTAGTTAAAACCAAACAATTCATTATTCCCTGTTGTGGATTTATTGGAAGTAGAAAACGCGTAAGTTAATTTACGTCTTCTTGAGGTAAAATTGTATTTGAAATTTTTGTAAAATACTTACTTAACTGTTAAATTTGATTTTTTTTATATAACTATATTAAATGCAAAATCTAGTAACGAATGGAGCCCTTCTGTTAGTAATATTATTTGAATTAATCTGAATCAGGCCGAAGTAGGCTCGTTTTGAGTCGTAAATCACATACAAGTAGTATTTTTTATACTACTTCGAGTAGATATTATTTTGTATCTCAGATCTATAGAAAGCATTTACTGGACTGGTTATCTTTTCTTTGGTCTTAGGTCGGTAATTATTAACGGATAGCATATATACGCTACGAAGGTTACGTATAAGTGATGTGTAAGGATCGAGTCTACGCGTGTCAGTTTTTAAACATCACCAAGTGATTTGAACTGGTCAGTTATTTTTGTTTATAAATATTCACCATCAGTCGCTCTGTCTCAAAAGTGTGAAAAGTTGGGTAAACGAAATCAATATAAATATGTAACATAGCAACTAGGCAAACATGTTAATTTTTGAAGAAAAAAATATTTACCTACTATTTATACTTTATAGAATTCACAATTAAATAAATAAATATGAAATAGTAATAAATCAATAACTACAACATAAATATCTTTATCTGTCACATACTCGTTGAAGGTTTACGTCGTTTATTTGAAAGACAGAAAATATTTATTTTAAATGATGTTTAATTATGTACGAACACTAAAATATTCACATAAATTCAAAATCTAACTTCAAATGCCTTTAGCAGGATTACCTAACCTGAAACCATGAGTTTTTATGCCCATTGTTTAGTTTCATTACTTAAAATCTGAGTTAGATATTTATTTGTACTAATTTGGCACATAACAGCAACAAATAGATATAAAGAAATCAATGTCTTTGTGCTTCCAAATTACTATTTATTTAAAATTGCTTAATTACGCTACAAATATATTTTTTCTACCTAAGTCCAAGATAGATAAATACAGACTTGAAAATAAGTAACACTATTACAAATCCACTTCAGGAACATTTTTACATATAATATATAAATATTATTTTCTAAAATAATTATGGTTTCTACTGTTATTTAAAACATACAAATGCCTTCAATTTTAAAGTCAAATGTTACGAAATTATGTTTTGTTATTGGTTTTTATTTATTTATGTGAATTATTATGTACTTACTTCATATTTTCAATGTCGGCAGTTTTACTAAAAGTTAAAACTTCAATAATTTTATAGGCTCCAGATGTTGAATTAGGTCAGTAGAAACCACACGATAGTCAAACTATCAAATTTACAATATTAAATAACTCCATTTCAAACTAAGCTCGCAAATTGTACGTCGGTATTTTGTGAAAAATATTTTATTAATCTTTAAAACTTGGTCTTTTGTTTTTTGTCCACGCTTGGGTTGGTTTAAAATGTGTTAAAGTTGTTCAAGTTTTCAAAAAACCTAAAAGAGGTGAAAAGTAAGGTTATGTATAGTTTTTGGTAACGGCTGCACTCAAAGACAATTATATTTATTCAGTCATTAAGTAATTTTCACTACAAGATTGTGACTTAACATTAGATTAAAAGTTAATTAAAACCTTTGAGTGCGAACATAAAAGAATATTTAAATTAATATGATCAACACGAATATTTAAATTTCTAGAGCCAATTTTAATTAAACTTTTGAATAACATATCCATTTTCTACTTCAGTTTTTTTCTTCTATTCCACTTTTAGCTTATTTCCCCGTTTTAAAACACATTAGAATATAATTATGCTAAATCACAAGTTCTCTTATCAATTTGAATTACAATTTCATAGGATCTTATTATTTAAATAACTACACTTTAGTGAAAACATTGGGCAAATATATTTTATAATATCGAACATTTTAAATAACTTAGTAATAAAAATGATGAAATATTTCTAACAATACTTATATCCCTCTTACTTTAGGCTTATAATAGCCTCGCATTATTTACCGAAATGCATGATTAAGACTTTTAAATTTGCAGATTTAATTTTTTATTGATATTTGACCAATTTTGGAAGTGGAGACAGACCAAAACCAAGGATAGTCAGCTGGTTGACGATAAAAATACTAAAATTTAATTTTTTTACTTTTGCGGTTTCCTAAACAATCAGTGTTTTACAACAACTTTCATGACCTGAACTTTTGTCTTCAGAAATTAAATAAAGGCCTGTACTATTCAGTGAATCAAACTTCAAATCATATCATATTTGATAATACCGAAGTTTCTATCTTTACAGTTCATACACGTTTATTATTTTTAATGATTTTATTTGCTAGTCACCATTATGGTATTATTGCTAAAAATATGTAAACTAAAACCTGTTTTTGTGACGTATTTCAAGTGTAATTTTAATTTTATGTAATTTTACTATGAAATAAAGTGAGATTTAACTCATTTTATGTAATGTTTCAAAAAGCAACTTAATTTGAATTGTAGTTTTGGTTATTATAGTCAATAATGGTATGATTTTAAATTTAAAGGCAGGTTTTTTTGACATCTTGCGTTTAATTTTTGAGATACTATTACTTGTGTAGTCAACCAACTGCTCAAAATGAAGTCTTGTGAAACACCATTTACGAAAACAGCACAACAAAGGACAGTATAATAGTAATGTTTCTATGTAATATAACGCTAAGTTACATTGCTTAATTTTAAAAATTAAGCCCAGTTATATATTGTCAATGTCATTTAGTAGTCAAATCCGATAAGTTCTTCTAAAAATAAGGTAATAAATTATCAATAAAAGTTGAAAATTATTAGCGGTTCTACGCATGGCTATTTGTATTTGCGTATTTGCCATAATTATTGCCCCATTTGGTTTTTAGAAAATAACGAATACGGCTTACGAAAATAAGACTTTAAAGTATATTAATACTGGAGACTCCTGTTTTTTAAGCATAGTATTTAATTGTAACATGCGTTCAAACATTGAAGTCCAGCTGCAAGTGGAAAGTTTATTTGTTATAAGCGTAGTACTGGATTTGATACAGAAAATATACATAAAAATCGACTAAACAAATAGCCATGTGTGGCAGCATTATACTGTCGTAACGTTGCTTCACAAGAAGTAAGTTTGATGTGGATACACAATAATATTTTCATTCTCAACAAGGTTTAACGATTCTTAGCTAAGGTTAGTCAACACTATCCATATTCTAATTATAGAATTATTAAATGAGATTCTTAAGTTTTTAGTTTTTGTGATAGTGACGTGGAACCTATTGAGGTGGTGGAATTTGCGCTTTGCGGCACTGACACAGCCATTTTATGATTCTTGCATTTCTTTCGACGACGCTAGGTGGCTCCGTGTTGCGATAGATTTGCTTTTGGACACCGGGCCCTTGAACCTATGAAAATATAAATTTTAAATAAACAGATATTTCGGTTTAAAGATACTTTATCCTCATTATTACATAGTACAAAAACAAGTCGCTCTCCTCTGTCTGACCCTATGTATTCTTAGATCTTGAAAACTACGCATCGGTTTTAGATGCGTTTTTTAATAAATAAAGTAATTCAATACGAAGGTTCATATTTATAATACATAAAAGTTTGCCCACCCGTGTGAAGTTGAGAAGGGCTGATAGTCATCTACATATCTTCCATGAGAACTATTTGTATTTCAAATTTATTTATTTGCAGTGTAAAGAGATAACTACGAAGCAATTACTTTTATAATTCACCATACACGGTTAACACTGGTTTTAATAGATTAGTCAATGTTGAAACTATATAGGCCCTTTAAAGAGATACAAAAAATAAATTTATTTGACCTTTATGAGAAATTATATATTATAATACCGTCTGAAAAATTAGCAAGGACTTCATTCTAACTTGTCTCCCGAAAAAGTGGTATTTCCAGGTCGTGCTAAATATAAATAGTGCAAACCGTATAATCAGCTGCTGTTGGTAGCTGATTGGAGTCAACAGTGGAGGCGGAGGAGAAGAATACAGGTGGATCTTGGTCCGCATCCCGTATGAGCGCGTCGTACTGGCGGGAGTCCATGCCGAGGTGGTCAAAGAAGTGTTGCAGGCGGGC
>NJDD01002149.1:88790-128048 GCA_002245505.1 Calephelis nemesis
GTCACCATCGCATGGCGCCGACGCAGGGCTGCGGCCGTCTGACCGCCTGTACCTTGGGATATTTCAACTCTTTTTAGTACAATATATGATTAATTTTCCTAGATAAAAAGATTATTAGATTGTGTATCATAAAAAAATGTGAATGTATAGTACAGATATTTACGTAAAAATTGCAACTTCTTTATGATATCATCTTTCATGGCGCGTACCAGAAAATAAATTTCACTTCCAAAAAACTGTATATATCACGCGTTCCGCACCTGCATACCGTCAGCTGCATAAAATTCACGAATAACCCAGTAAGAAATAAATAAATATTCCTGGACAACCTACACAAATTGAATCTAACCCCAAAATAAACCAAAATTATATGCTTGTGTTATGGGTGTTATTCAACGATGCTAATACATAAAAACACTTAAATAGATACCAGAACAAATTTGATAAACACTCACAAAACACAATAAATAATTCAGCGATAACATACAGTGGTTTTTTAGTGAAGCGTAATTAGCAGAAACGTGAAGAGTAACAGAAAACAATGACGCTAAATTTCTTTTATACTTGGATAAAGAAGCTTTACTTACTTCAAATATATTATGCAATTTTTTTAAATGCCATGCACTGAACCCACTATAATACAATAACACGTAAGTTCAAAAGTGGGAGTTGATGTTGAAATTCGAAATTTAGAGTCAACACAGTTATTGTTAACCATTACATGTTTGAATAATGGGGTAGCAAAGATACACTTTGTACATTTTCAATAGAAAATGTACCTAGAGTTTAGCATATTTTTTAGTTCTCAGAGGGATTATTTTAACTTATTAAGGGTGCGTTGTCAATATGAGTCTTGGTTTTTAAACATTTTGTGTAATTAAATTAATTTATAGCCTGTTAAATACATGCAAAATTAAACCAAAAACAATAAAATACAATAAATACCTGTCCGATATGTCCGATTTGGAACGTAAAATAGGTCGCGGTCGTCTTTGCTTGTAGCGAAGACATCTCTGACGTTTAAACGTTCCTAATGGCGATGTTACTTCTTCCGGAGGACAAATCTGTAAAATATTGAACTGAAAATAAGTGAATGTAAATGAATATAAAAGGATGTAGTAAAGTAGATTGATATCTATAATATTATTATAATTCTAATAGACGGATGTAAGGGCTCAAACAAATTTATTGTGATATTTTATTGCCCTATTTGGAAACTAAACCATCTTACCATAAAAAATAGACTAAAACATGTGATCAACGAGTGTTTGTTTTTTGTTGTCAGATGGAAAGTATTTTGTTGGATATTTAGAAAAGTTTTGAGACATAAGTGTCTCATTTTTTAGAAAAGTCTTTAAAGCTGCTATAATTGCTGCTTTAGTTTAACCAGGATAAGCAATAACATTATTTTTACCATAAATGCAAAGTATACGCACTTGTATATACCTATGTTGAAAATGTTTTCTAGAGAATCTTAGATGACTTTACCCATTTAATGCACCATATAATTTTATCAATACCTGCGCCGTATTGACGTATTCTTGCTTCTCATCCATTCTTGGGCGCATCCGCATTTCTTGATACTGAGGCTGTTTGCTTATTATCTCCGTATTTGGTTCCTGATACCTGAAAGATATGAAAAATACAAATCTTTATCTTCCGAACTTTTTAATTTTGAAAATAATAGACTTTTACTTATTATAAATGGTAACTATGATTGATCCACGGGGTACAGGCAACCAGCCTGTAAGATATGTCGTAAAAACTAAATATTGTAGTATAAGTGGTAAGTATTTTTGATCTAGAGGAGCCCCCCCCTCCTCTGACACTGAATGTGTTAAGGGGCGTCGTTAAAAAAAGTGCGCCCAAAAGGCGTCACATATAGAGACGTCTACTCAGGTGGGATAATTTTGTAGTAATTAATGATTTTCTTAATCAGCTAATATCTTACAAATTCCTATCGCCATTAAGTGTGTGTTCGACGCTATTTGATTAAGTTTAGAAAGATTATAGGGATTCGTTGGCATGTTTGAATCATAACGAAAAATTTAGTTCTTAGCAAATACATCATTAAAAATCTTTATTATCCAGAAATAGTGTAAATTATGCATATTTTTCAAACTTTTTTTTTTAAATGAATGTCTTATTTTACGAGATTTTGCTATATTAAATAAGCAACCTCATACATTGTTAGTGTATGATGATACTTTTGTCATACCTTAACATATTAGGAGTGATTTAAGGTAAGTACACCTACCTAGAATAATCCCTCGTATTGGCATATTCTTTTCTACCCATATTGAGACATTTAAGTGGTGTCTTGTATGAGCAGTCGTAATCGCCATAGTCGTACGATGGTTCGTCTTGGAACTGAGGCGGTGGAGCACTGGCCTATAGAAAAAATAATAAATCAATTAAAAATAGCACTGAAGTTTATATATTGATATTTTAGTTGTAGATATATAGTATTAGTAGTATAATTACCAGTATAAAAATAAAAGAAAGTTATGTTTGTCCTAGAGTTAGACCTGATGAGATTTACAACGCACCTTTCTTGTTATGCTTCTGAAGATCGGGCAATGATTGTTTCCGAGAGTAACATAAGCACTAAAACTAAACAATTACATAAAACAGTACAGTTTATTTAACAAATGTAGCCATTGTTATAAAATATTTTAAAAGGCCAACATTTGACACCCATATATCTTTAGGGTTAGACAAAAGTATAACTGATATTATACTACAGACATTTCGTTAAAGACAAAAAGTTAACTGATTAACACCGTAATCTCAACTGAAATGTTTATAATTACCTGGAAGTGTATCCCGACACGAGGATGTGGAGGTGGTGGATGAGCGTGGGGAGGAGAGGGGGCACCATCCTGGAACTGCGGCGGAGCAGAGACGTAAACTGCCTCGCCACCCCATTGCCAAGCGTACCGACTGCATATATGTACAAAACATACATACATTAAAAGAAAAGAAAAAAAAATCAGTAAATCAACTTGGAAACAAAAGTTTGAAACTTGTAAATTCTGACATCAAATTTACAAAGCTTTTTACATACTACAAAATAGTTTTGACAAACTTTGTAATTTATATCTGTATTTTAACTGCAAACTTTATTTCAAAATAATTGTGTTTCTTCGAATTTTGTGTTACTTCAATATTATTATTTTTATCGGTCTTTATTATTTTTAACAATTTCATGTGATTATGTTGTAACAGTTTGTTTACATAACGATTTTCCCCAAAATTAGGGTAAAGATTTACAACTGACAACATTATTTTTATTCGTTTTTTTAACTAGGTACCTACTTACATGATATACATATTACTGTTTTTTATATTGATTCATAAATATCAAACGACAATCCTTATACATCTATAAACATTTCTAACGCCTGCGCGTATAATAGAATCTGGATCAACTATATTATGTTGATGATGATTATACAGGTAATATTATATGTTTTTCAAAAGTTAAAATTACTATGAATACTTTACCTGGGCCGGTCTTGAGCGTGTGGAGGCGCACTGCGCTGTGTGTAGTGGCCGCTCGAGCCCCCCGAGTCCCGGGCGAATGACGATCCACACCGACTGCCAAACAAACATACAGAATAAGTAAATCACCAGGGCAGTACAATAAAAAAAAAACTCTTAAATCACATGTAATAACTGTTAGCCGAAGTTGACAAATATATTGTGACCTGAGGCATTTGTTAGTAAAGATGTACATATATTTTTTAGTTAAACAAAGTTAGAAAATGGCAACTCTTTCAATCTATGGTTTACATAGATTGAGGCCGTCAAAACCAGAAATAAAAAAAAATCTAAGGCTACAACGTGATATTTTTTAAGCTCAAACTGTTGTAGCTTACCTGTTGTACGACTGGTAGTTTTCCTCGCCGGGTGACGGATGTTCTGAGAAGGCGTCACATGACGACATCAGGGAGGAGTGGTTGGACCTGAGAAGTTTTGATTTATTTTGTTTATGTCATTATTTTGTTTGATCGCCTCTGTGGTCTAACGTTGCTGTGTCGGACTCCATTACGTATCGGCTTTGATTAAGGTGTTTTTAATTTTTTTTTCAATGTTAGATTTAAATCACATCGATTTTATATCGTCGACTTATTGCAAGAAGTCTTTAAGTGACATATTCATTATTCTTAAATAAACGGTAATTTCAACATTTTAACAGTAAATGTCTATCTGCCAAAGTTGCAGTTATGGATTTCATAGCAAGCTGCGTAACGCCTAAAGTAAATTAGTTATAAGTAAGTGAGTTTTTGCATTGTCGAATGCCGTCCATGAAAAAACGTATTTGGTGATTTTTTGCAGTTAATGAGTTCTTGCAATAGGCCGACGATAAAGTCATATTTAGTTTGTCACATAACACATTGTGAGACTTAATCTTCGGCTAGTCGTGAATACCCTGTGTGTATCTCTGCCTAGCTCTTCTGGATGTAGGTGTGAAGATACTTTTTTTTAGATAATTTGTGAAGTGTGAGTGTAAAGAAGAAGAATTTTCCCTAGTTGGTCCAGGCTCCTTTGTAGAGTAGACCATCAGCCTTCCTCACACCGTGACATCCTACTAGGTGGTCGAGTTTCGCAGCGACTCGCCCGGATTGGTACCACTGTCTTACCTAGTCCCGCCGCCATAATGTCAGCTGCCGTTGACGTGTTCCGGTTCGGAAGGTAAGGTAGCCGGTAAACTTACTTTTGCTCGAGGTCTAATATCTCGGCCTCAGGTCGGCAACGCATCATACCAACTTTGGTGTCTCTAGGCAACGTGTATTTCTTACCATCACGAAAACCGTCTGCTTGTTTGTCTTCCTATATTATATCTCAAAAAAGTAATGTGAGTGTGCGAGCTGACCTGGTCCCCTTGGAGGAGCACGAGGCGGTGCGGAGGTGAGCGGCGCGCCGCCGCCGGGGCGACCCCCTCGCCGGCTCAGACCCCAGCGCCGCGTTACTGGGGGGGGACACACACATTACATAAGATACTACATGACAGAACTACAACTTGCAGTCCTGTAGGGCTACTCTTAAATCTCGATATCATACGAATTGGAAATTGAAATCGTATAATTTTCAAAAACAGTAATAGCGGATTATTGACATTTAGTTGCAAATAAATTCGACGAATCCGATAAAATATTAGTTATTCACTACTAACTTAAAGTTGGGCTTTTGGCGCCATCGAGAGAAAACATGGTAGAAGTTTTTTCATAATTATTGTATTTCGTGTTGATATTGAGTGAAATTAGTCAATTTTGGTGGCATTTTGTACAATTTAGTTCAGTGAAAGTGCACACATGAAATAATCGTGAAGAAATTAGCGTATCGTGTATTTTCTCGTTGCCGCCAAATCTCACTACATGAGCTTGTGTAAATAGGCCGCCGCATTACCCAAGAGCCTGACATGACTAACTGACGACTTGTGACTGATGACTAATTATAATTATAATTGATATAAAATTTGATGCAAATTTCTACTTGACGATTGGCAAAATACTAACGTGAAGACCAAAACTTAGAGAAAGAAAACTTAAAGTTAATAATAATTCGCCAGTATTGTGTTTAAGAGTACCTAAAATGACATATCTAATTCCAATTTTTCCAAATTTGATTCCAAAAACAAGATCCAAGAGTAACCCACTGATATTTATAAAATAATTTGCTCTCAGATTAATGCTTTTAGAGAATAAAAAAAGGTGTGTGTGCGAATCACATACGATAGAAGTGAAACTTCAATAAATCAACAAAAGAATGAGATGAATATATATAATCCTACACATTTTTGTATTTGTGTCTCTTACCTGTCGTTTTTCCATTGCATCCGGTTTGAAATCACAACGATTCTAAAGAAGTTTCACTTCAAAAAAGTAATTTGAGCTATAAGGAACCAAATTAAATATCTGAAAGAAAGTGTTGGTGTTAAAATGCGAAAGGGCATGCTCCGCTGGTTCGGTCATGTAGAAAGAATGACAGATGAAAGATTGACAAAGCAGATATACAATGCGAATGTGGATGGATGTAGGTACCCGAGGAGATTAAGGCTGACATTTCACGATCAGATCAATCGGATATTATCCGAGGGTGGTGTCAAGAGTCTCCGAAACCGGCGTGTTTGTATGAAAAGGGTAATGAATGTGAAGGAAGCAAGACAGGTTTGTCAGGATCGTGAGGTCTGGCACTCGATCCTCTCTGCCTACCCCGTAAGGTACTTGGCGTGAATATATGTACGTATGTATGTATGTAATTAAATATCTAAAAATACAACTCACTGTTCGGGATATCCGTGCGCCTGGGCGTGCAGATCTGGTAGCGATTTGTGACTGTTGATGTTGGTGCAGTCGTCTTCGCGGACACTCGGCTGCGAATGCGAGTTTGACCTGCAAGACAAAACATTAATCAATTCCCAGCAGTCCAAGTCCAGATCCAAGTTTCTTTAAAACACCATCACTATTATCATTGAAGTGACGCTCAGCGTACAATTAACGCGAAACTAAAATGCGCCTCTGAAGAAGGTAACGTTTCTCCGCAGAACTCATTTCAAGGTATCAGTGGGGATATGTGTTAGGAAGTGAGGGAGCGTACCGCGCTCTCGCTCATACTCGTGCTTCGTCTCTCTTTTAATTAACACTTGAAAATGTTTTTTTAAACTCCACCCGTGCCCTCAATTTGTTTAAATCTCTAAGTCGTCCTGTACTTTACTCGACGCATCTTAAATATCTGTTTGAATTCGACTTCGTCAGCGTAAAATAGCTACCATTTTTATTCAAACTTTCATCCCCTATTATAGTCTTTTTGTGGTTGATTATTTAAGAAAAATAAGCGTACCTATGTTTGATCCCGCGTCTTTAGCCATATGCTTATAAAATTTCATCACAACCGATCCAGGATTTATCCGTAAAAGAGAAACAGACAGACAGACTTTCGTATTCAAAATATTAGTATGGATTTTCACAAAAATGTTGTCCCACAAGCCAAATATTCTATTTTTCTATGTTTGTCATTAATTTATCATGATAAAGTGCTCTTATAAAAGTCCCTGAATGTAAAGTTACCTGACATATCTCGGCGCGGAGTGCGCGTACTCCGCGGGAGGACTGATGGTATCGAGCTGGTCCCCGCTGCGGGACAAATCCTGCATGCCGTGCGGACTAGATTCAGGACTCGCTGCAACAAGGGAACAATATTATTTGCATCTACCGTCAACCTTGATAAATCCAAATATCTTCACGCCCGCATCTCCGAATTACTGGGCAGGGAAATTCGAGCACGCATACTTAGTCGAAAAATTGACAGGTGGCAAACCTATCGCCCATCGAGCTCTTATCCTAAACCGGACGAAGATAATAATATCAGAATATTAAAAAAAAAGAAAAAGTATCTTCACGCCTATATGCCAATGGAATAGGCAGAGGCACAACCAGAGCACCCCGGATATTGATATTTTTTTTGTTTCCCGACCCGGGGATCGAACCCGGGACCTCTCGGGAAGTTCGACACCGGAACAAACCACAGAGGCAAAAATTGAAAAAAAAAACATTAAATTTACCCCGCGAATCGAAACTAGATTTAGATTAGCACCTATTCTTTTAACGTTCAAACTTACTAAGGGTCACTTGCACGTTCCTTAGTTAAGTATTTAACACTGAGTTAGCGTCTAACTAGGGTTAAATCACCTTATATTTGACAGTTTAACTCAGTATTTAATGTAACCCAAGAATGTACAAGTGGCCCTAAACGTATCAAACGGATAAAAATCAACTTACGTATAGAATAATTGCTCTTAATGACTACTTCGCTGGCCCGCTGCCGGGGTATGACGAAAGCCTCCGGGAAGAACACCCTGGCGCTGTCCCCGAAGCTGTGCGGGCGGCCTTTCTCTTCCGACTTGTGCTTTGAACCAGACGTCCCAGAGGAGGAGGTTCCCGAGAACGTCCCCGACGTATGCTGAGAGCGCATTTCTCGTTCCGGATAGGAGTCCTTCAGCCGACGAGATTCGGAAAACATTTTTTGAGCTGGAAAAGCAAATAAAAAAATGAATTACACAACCATCATGATAGTTTTAAAGCACACCACCTTTTTCACAAACTGAAAACCATAGTTGTAAAGGTGATAATATATACAGTAGAACCTCGTTAAGTCGAACCTCGATAAGTCAAGAACCTCCAAATCTCGAAAACGTGTTTTGTTCCCTTCCCTTCAAACACCAAAACCTCCATTACTTGAAATCTTGACCCTTTGTTAGTCGAAATAATCACTGAGTCACTCCAAGCCATTTTGGTACACAACTTGTTTTTAAAAACCCTGAAACTCTCTATGTCGAATCAAAATCCGCCTAAATCAAAATCCCCTACTACTTGAAAACTCTATAACTCGAATTTTTCGTCGTCTCCCTTGATGTTCGACTTGTAGAGGTTCTACAGTACTTAATTTATATAGCGGAAAGAAATCTAGAAGCCCTATATACAACAATATAAAAAAATAATTTTGCTTCCTTTAAAACGAAAAACGCATCGAAATTGGTCCATCCGTGTAACACACATACACACACACACATACACACACACGCACACGCACGCTCGCAAGCACACAAAGCATGCACACATAGACACACACATACGGTCACGGACATGCGCATACGGTCACGCGAACACAAGCACGCATGCAGGCATTACGCTCGCACGCCCCCGCCCCCTACAAATACATACTTAAACACATTAAATTACTACAAGATAAAAACATGAAACCCTCACATATGTAAGCAGGTGAATAGACATTTTCTCGGCTGTCGGAATGTTCGAGAAGCCTCCTCAGCGTGTTCTGCAAACCCTCGCCCGCGCTGACCGCTCGACGGGTTGCACTTATTCTAGTTGTTGCATCTGAAACATTTTTTTTTATATGAGAAGTCAGCGAATAAGCACACGACTCTCCATCAGGTAAGGTAATCAGGTAACCTACAAACACCATAGATATTACAGCTGCGTCCCCGACCTAAGGCCGCAATGGAAGGCCTATTGCGAAAATCAATCGACTACCCTACCAGAACCAGAACATGACAGTGTCATTATGGCGGCAGGAATAGGTAAGACGGGGGATCCGTACTTGGGAAAGTTGCTGCATAGCATTTTAAAACCAGTGGTCTTGTTGGTAATGACCTATAATTTTTCTAGTGCTCGTAAAAGCAGCTGGTATTGAGGTAGATGGTCTATTCCACTAAGCAGAATCGGGCCAACACAAGGAAAATTATTTATCCGAAAGATGAGTAGCATTTTGACAGCACCCGGCACACAAAGAGGTTTAAGAGATACCAAGATGGCTGTGTGTATTTAAAGTCGAACAATTGTTAGAATATTTGTAGACATATTTTGTTCTTCAGGTCGATGTCATGAAATCTGTACGTTTATTGCAATACTCGTAACATTAAAATGGTTCAACCTCAAACCTCAATTATAAAACCTGGAGAAAAGTATCTTCATGCCCATATCCCCGAAGATGTAGGTAGGGGTACAAAAGGACACCTACAACTAGCCGAAGACACTAAATCTCCCAATGTGAAAGGTGGCCAGTCTATCGCCATCCAGAAGCATATTCAATTCCGTACAACGTTGTTTTCATTAGAAAATTGAAAAAACACATTTTCCTTTCATTGATTTTAATTCCTCCTTTACTTTCCTTGAGGGGGTGAACCCTTTCATTCTCGTCTCGTATGGGTCGTAGTTCGAGCTTGGAATTGGGGTCTATTCACGTAGTTAGCACAAGCCCGAGTCAATCAAAAATGTTGATGAGTATCATTCAAAAAATTAGTTTTCAAACACTTACAAGGGTTACAGCAGGCGTCACTATTAAGTGCTCCCGAACTGACCAAGTGACACCCACCGGCTGCTATCGCCTGACTCAATCCGCTGCTTACCTGTACACACAAATTTGAAATTATCCTACTTAGAGTTTTTGATGTGAGAGATCAACGAATAAGCACTCGGATCTTATGATGGTAAGACACCATAGATATTGCAGACGCGTCGATGTCCTGTGACTGGAGTGTTAGGCCTGTTGTGCAAGTCTGGCTAATTTTCCTACTAGAACGTGACAAAGTCATTATGGCGGCAAGAATTGGCAAGGTTGTGACTCCTTACCCGGACAAATTGCTGCACAGCACCAGTGGCTTTGTTTATAATGACCTGTTAAAACAGGTCGCTCGTACTGGAACGTAACAAAGTCATTATGGCGGCAAGAATAGGCAAGGTTGTGACTCCTTACCCGGAAAAATAGCTGCACAGCACCAGTGGCTCTGTTTGTGTGCTCGCCTCTTAAGAGCTGCCTGGCAAAGGCACAGATAGTCTTTTCTGCTCAGCGGACGTAGACTAAACTAACACGGGAAAAAAAAGCTTTAGGACAAAAAGTTAGTTTGATTTCAGTAAGTTCTTTCTTTATCGTTGACCTGATATATGATGGGGTTTAGCCTTGACGACCACATGAAATAAACTTTACAAGACGAAGAACGCTGAAGAAGACATTTCAACATATAAAAAAGATATTCCAGATATAACAAAACTCTGATAAATAAAGCACATTGTTTCGAACTTAAATTTTTCATGGTGGATATTACTTGGTAATTGTAAAGTTTCAAATAAACAAAAGCCTTAGAGTACAGAGAACAGTAATCACACTTTCAGCCTTAGAGGCTTGCAGTATCCCATTAGTACCTAACGAATGTTAATCGGTGATGAACTCTACTTTAGGTTAAGTTGCTAATAATATCCTTAGAGTACAGAGAACACTGATTCATTCTTTCAACCTTAGAGGCCTGCGGTATCGCGTTAGCACCTAACGAATGTCAATCGGCCATGAATTCTACTTTAGATCAGATAGTCAAAAGTAGCCAGGCGATTGCATAACAAAAATCACACATACCCTCAATGGCAACTCTTGCTTCCTATCCAACACGGTTTCTGACTTAACGTAAAAAGCTTTGGTTTCAGCGAGGAGCTCCACAGCAGACTTGCGCTTCTGCTGTGGCTGAGGCACGAGCGACCGCGGCGCCGCCATGTCTTTCTTACGGGGGAGCTTGAAACTGGCGAACAAGGAGTCTGCTAAGCGTCGTCTGAAATGGAATAATAATTATTTAGTTTTTTATGGGATTGGTCAACGAAAACGCACAAGGGTCTCCTGATGGTTAGAGACAACCGTGGGCAGTAGACATACATGTTACAGGGGCGTCAATGTCCTTTGGCTGCGATGTTAGGAGTTTGTGTAAGTCTACTGGCTACCTTACCCTCCAGATGGGAACATGACATTATGGCATCAGGAATAAGTAAGGTGATGGATCACTACCCGGGCAAGTTGCTGCACAGCACTCTACCACAAGTGGTCTTATTAGTAATGACCTATATTTTAACCAGTGCTCGCCTCTTGCGAGCTGCCTGGCAGAGACAAATAGTTAATTCTACTCAGCAGACCCAAACCAACACGGCGAAGTTGTGAATAAGTTGTTTTCGACCAACAAAGATACAAGTTACGGTCGAATTCTTGGTTTAACATGTTTGTGAATTCCACCAAAGCCATGCATTGCCTCGTAAGAAAAAGCAAGCAATATGTCAACGTAGACATCAATGTCCTCAATGCTTCACCAAAACTTCTTCCTCTTTTCCTCAACCTGCGATCACCTGAATTTGCTGTTATGGCCTCTCATTTAATGTAGCAATATATACCATCTGTTAACTGTTTTGTCAGGAGCTTAGGTTATTCATCTAGGTTTATGGAGATAGATCCACGACAGACATCCATATGATAGACGGACGTGGTTTTGACCAATGTTTTACGAAAAAATACTTCAACGATCGACTTATTAATATTCTACCTAGATACAAGATAGGTCAATAAATCGGACTTACCTAGGAGGTGATTCGAAGGATCTAGAAAAGGAAGCACAAGTCGCAGCACCCTCAAACTTCTTCCGCACTTCCTCGACCTTCGACCAGCCAGACTCGACGTTAAGCCGCCTTGTCAGTGAGGCGGTTTGTGCCGCATGTTTCGTCAGCTCCTCCCTGGTCCTTTTCACGGACACCTCAGGTATGAGGTCCCGATGCCTCCCGGTGCGTGTTTCGTGACATCTCTCTATGAACTGTCGTCGTCTTAGCTGAAGGGTGTTTGAGTGATCGTCATCATCGTCGAGGCACCTGGATTTACAAACATAAAGAAAATATATAGATTAGGTTGCGATGATAATTTTTGCCAAACAGATATTAACACTATTTTACTTTATTCAATTATTACGACCAAATAGTTCGGATATTATCCGGAGGTGGTGTCAAGAGTATCCCAAACCGGCTTGTTTATATTAAAAGAGTGCCGACTGTAGACTGTAGATGAAGCTAAGCAGGGAGGTTACCGCATAAGCTCTTAAAACAGTGTTAAGTATTTCAATAATACTATTTATCATCAGAGAAAGACAATCTTATGATGGATACTATAAAGTTGCTTATAAAAGCGAACATTTAGCAAGATGGAAATAATACTGATTTAAGTGTTCATGGTAGGGTCTAGCTGGTCTGCAAGGACTGTAACGCTATTTCGCAAGGGACTTAGCGTAGAGACATGTAGGTATGTTTGGTATTACGATCAACACAAGGTAGGTAAAACAATTAGTTGAGTACTGAGGTATGGCCAGTAGAAAAAAAAGTACCTATCTGTACGCCCATATCCCGTAGAGAGAGGCATAGGCACAACTAGGGCAGCCACGGTTAGACGAAGATGCTAAATCCTACATTTTTTTATTATGAAATTAAAAATACAATTTTTTTTGTTGCCCGACGCGGGGATCAAACCCGGGACCTTAAGACGTCAAGTCCGATGCCGGACCGCTAGACCACAGTGGTTATGGCCAGTAGGAAAAACTGAAAATTCGTATACTAGGTTTTTACTTCAGAGTACATTTTTCCTACCGTAATTTTAAGAGATAATGGTCTGAACTAGATTTAACTCATACATATTACATACCCTAGTAACAAACTCAACGAAAATTCTTTTATGTAGGTAGGTAGGTACTTACCTGTAAGAAGTACAGCAAAGACCCATAACAGCAAATAACAAAAAAAACCTTTAGACAGCTGATAATTAAAACTTCATACTTGGATTAAAACTCAGTAAATTATACTTAATTAAATATTCTTAGTATTGATTTGATCTTTAAGGAATTATAATTAATAATATCTACAAACTGAAAAAGAAAATTAAGTGACGAACAAAACGTGGTCACGCGATTCAAAATATTGAAAGATTGTTATTTTTGAAATGAGATATGCAGGTTTAACCTTCAGACATGTTGCAACCTGTAACCCTAAGCTACCTAAGTATCGCCTAGCCTGCCTACCTATGTATATGATCTAGCAGTTCTGGTGTTGGACTTGACTTCATGAGGTCCCGGGTTCGATTCCCGGGTTGGGCAACAGTAAGACACTGTGGTTTTTCCAATATTCTGATAAAAAATGTTGCTCGGGATTGGATATGTGGCCGGTTGGCGATAGGCTTGCCATCTATCACATTGTGGGACTTAGTGTCTTCAGCTATTAGTGGGTGTCCTGGTTGCTCCTCTGCCTAACCCTTCGGGGATATTCTGCTATTTCAAAAAATAAAAACCTACGTTAGGGCCTACTTACAAAAAAATTGCGAGGTGGGAGCGAAAGGACTAACAAAGAGGTCATGTCGCCAGCGGGTTACGTGAGCTGTTTTCGCTGACTGACGAACTCTCATTCATCTAGAATCTAGATGGTTGAGCGAGGTGCAAGCAACAGTAGGGTTACTCTTGAATCTCGATATCATGCAAATTGGAAATTGAAATCGTATAGGTAAGTCATTTTAAGTAGGTTAGTACTTTTGAACACAGTACTAGCGGATTATCAACATAAAGTTAAAATAAATTAGGAATCCGATGACACTATTGTTTATTATTAACTAGCCGATCTGGCGAACTTTGTTCCATTCAGTTAGTATGGGAAAAAATAAAATGTTATTTTTCCTAGTTTCCACGCAGTTGGACGGAATAAAATGTATCCTATGTGATTTTCCGGGTTAGAAGCTACCTCCCCATCAATTTTCAGCCAAATCGGTTCAGCCATTCTTGAGTTATAAATTATAATAGTGTAACTATCACGACTTTCTTTTCTATTTACGGTAGTTTACGGTAGATTACGGTAGATAGGGACAAATTAATTTACATTCTGAAAATAGTTTGTATTAATAAATAATCATGTAATAAATACAAAATACAGTGTGTTGTAGATAGTAACTAAATAATTAAAATTAGTAATTTGATTAAAACCTATTAAAATATTTGCACACCACAAGTTGGTAGAATATGTTGAAACGCTTAAATCATTTTGTAACATCTTTGTAACACTCATATTCCGCAAATAAATATTTTTTCTTTCTTTTCTTTATATACACCCCCTTACTAACAAAACTTCCGCGCCCGATGATCTAGTGTGTATTTTCACTTTTGCTAACAAAAATGAAGTTACACACCAGATCAACGGGCGCGTAAGTTTTATTAGTAAGGGGGATGGATTAAATGTTAATAATCCGCTAGTAGGTACTATGTTCAGGAGTGCCTAAAATGACATACTCGATTCCAATTTCCAAAGATGAAAGAATCGAGATTGAAGAGTAACCCTACCATTAAGGGGCCGTCCACAAATTACGTCACGCGAATTTAAGAAATTTTCGCCCCCCCCTCCTTGTCACAGGTTGTCACATTTTTAGAAACCCGTCCCCCCTAATGTGACGTCACACATTTTTCAAACTTATGCATGTATCAAAAAATAAAAACACTGAACTCCAACCTGTTTACATAAAGTAGGTACATAGGTATTTTCAGCTTTGCATTAAAAGTGAGAAAGTAATGGAATGTTTTGCATGTTTAATTTCCATTGTAATGATTGTTGGCATTTAACTAATATAATGACCAACGTTGAAATAATCGAAGTTAGTTTAGTTCACATATCAATTTCGTGTTCTATAGTATTTTATAATGTGACGTCACAAGGCTTTCGATCCCCCCTGCCCCTTGTCACACAATGTCAACTTAAGATAATACCCTCCCCTCATTAACGTGTGACGTAATTTATGGATGGCCCCTAAGAGTACAAAGCCAGTTTGTTATCAGACGTGGTTGGTGAACTGACAAATTATCACCGACTGACGGATGATTTGTGATAGACTGGCTGACCTAGCTGGTTGAGCGAGGTGCGAGCGACAGGGCTGGTAGCATGACAGGGCGGCCATGTCGCCGGCGAGTGCGGCTGGCGAGCTGTCTCATCATTTGCTAAGTTTCTCACATCACTTCCAGCTCTGAGACCTGAAACCAAAAAGGGGTATTTTAGAACCAAATCCTGGTGAGCAACGGTTTCATAGTTAGATTTCATAATTCTCGTTCGAAAAATACGAGTAGCAAATAAATCCAAAATGTTCCACATAAATTTTATCATTATCCTACTAAATACTACTATTGTATCATTGACTAGCAGCCCGTCACGGCTTTTTCTATGATATTGGAAGGCAAACAAGCAGATGGATTTCCTGATGAAAAGAAATTCACACCGCCTAAAGACACCAAAGGTAGTAATGGTACGTTGCCAACCTGAGGCCGGGATATTAGGCCTCGAGCAAAAATAAGTTTACCGGCTACCTTACCCTCCAAACCGGAACATGTCATGACGTTATGGCGGCGAGAATAAGTAAGGCGGCGGTACCAATTCTACCACCTAGTCAGATATCACTGTGCTAGTGACGGTAAAGCTATGCTCGTGTTTTACGAGCTGCCTGGCACAGGAAGGCAGATGGTCTGTTCTGCAAAAGAGCCCGGACCAAAACGGATAATGAAAAATTTATGCATTTTTTAAGTATTATGCCTTTGGTATAACTCAAAACCACTAGTCGACTTGATGAGATTAATACGAGACCTTCTCGGAATCTCAACCTATCTTTTTAAAAAGAACCATCAAAATCGGTTGGCAATTGGCCGAGTAATCGCGTATTAAATAAACAAAAAATAAAAGAAACACAGTTGAATACAGGTCCTTTTCATTCGGTTCATCATGAGTCGATATACCTCTGTCAAACTCGTCGGAGATACAGGCGTGAAGATACTGACTGTCATTATGACATCGCGACAAACTAGAAACACCTTTCCAATAAGCCGAACACGCAGACGGATTTCCTGATGGTAATAAATTTACGCCGTTTATGGACATCAAAAACGAAATGGTGCGTGACCTGAAACTGGTATGTTAATTCTCGCGTAAATTAAAGTCTTTAGATTTTATGACTTATTGTTAGATATCGATGTATAAGGAGGCAAACCTATCAACATCCTTGCACTTAGTCAATCCCGGTCTACGTTATTATCATTAAAGAAGTATCTTCACGCCCACATCTTGGAATAAGTAGGCAGTGGTACAACCAGGTCACCCATGACTAACCAAAAATACTAATTCTCACTCATAACCCGGGGCAAAGTCGTTTCTATTGGAAAATTAAAAAGACACAGTTTCTTATTGTTGCCTGACCCGGGGATCGAAGCCGGGACCAAATGGAGTCAAGTTCGACATTGAACTGCTAGACGATAGAGGCGATTTGGTTATTAGGTTTTTAGTAGGAAACCGAAAAAACACAGTATGAGCTGCTCACACACAACATACAGTGTAGAGTATTTTTATGTAACATCTAGTGTCTATAGGACGAAGTTACATCTTACCATTAGGGAAGCCTCGACCTTGTTCGTCTTTTCCCATAAAAATAAACAAAAAACACCAACAGATGCGTCTCAAGTACCCATTGTATAATGTATGTGAAATATATATCAGTCTAAAAGGTAGCTAGACCTGCAGGAATTAGATTTGTGCCAATTTATTCCAAACATTACAATGCCGAAAATATTTCAGGCCGGTTCATAATGTTAACGAGCTAGACAAATAAGTTCAATGACCCGAGCAGGTGGCCTAGATAGTAGATTAGGACCTAACCATAAACGAAGGCTATTCGTATCGCACATAATATGTAAACAATATACCATCGACCCAAATTATATTGGCGCGGTGAGCTATATGTTCGAATTGTACATCGTCTCGCTGTCAATGGATATCGTGTACAAAATATTAGTGAGGGACCGTGTTTCAGTTTCGGTTTCGGTTTCAGCCAGTTTCGGTTTCGGTTTCAGCAAGTTTCGGTCATAAAATCTAGTTTCAGCTTTTCGTGAATTATTGCGCGTCTTTCGGCAATTTTTGCCGCTAACTGGTATGTATTCGCCAAGGAATTTATGTAGTTTACATAATATTATACGAGTATATTAGTCGACCAAAACATGACAGAGTCATTGTGGCGGCAGGAGTAGGTAAGGCGGTCGATACCTACCTGCTGCTGCACAGCACTCTACCATCAGTGGACAAAAGTCCTTATGTGAAGACAATTGCGACGGCTAATGTATCATCCTCGACAATCCTTGAAAGTGTGACGACAGTATGAAGATCATCACGATCTTTTATCTTACCGCCTCTGTGGTCTAGCGATCCGGCGTTGGACTTGACTTCTTGAGATCCCGGGATCGAACCCGGGTCAGGTAAAAAAAAAGTAGAAAATGTGTATGTCTAATTTAATAATAATAAAGTTGCCCGGGATTGCATATGTACCCGGTTGGCGATAGGCTTGCCACCTATCACATTGTGGGACTTTGTGTCTTCGGCTAGCCGTGAGGTTGTACTTCTGCATACCTCTTCGGAATATGGGCGTGTAGATACTATTTTGGATAGGTTATTAATATTTGCCGTAAAATACAAATAGATAAACACAGATGCTAAAATACAAATAGATAAACGAAGGTTATATGATAAAGCAGCCACGCCCAGATTAGTACCTGATGCAGTCTACAAGTGCTTCACCGGAGCCGTTCAGGTCCTCAACGTGAAAGGTTATTACGTAAACGTGTTCTTGTATTGAGAGGTGAATGAAATATTACGTAGCGACAGCAGAAAAAAACATTATATTTTTTATAATTTACAACAAGTTTTTACAATTAAACGAACCAGTACATGTGCTTCCTGATGGTAAAAGTCAGTCGCGGCCTAAAGACACCGTATCTATTAAGTCCATTCGGCAAGTCTACCGGCTGCACTATCCACTGGACCGAAACATGATAGAGTCATAATGGGGGTAGGAAGGGGTGAGGTAGTGTATCCCTAGGTACTCAGTCAAGTTGCTGCGGATCACCCTACCACCAGTGGTAAGAAGTATCTTTACGCCCCTTATCTACCACAACTTGTCTACCACAAGACACAACCAGGGTAGACTAGCCGAAGAAAGAAAGTCGCATAATGTGATAGGTGGCAAGCCTATCGCCAATCGGGCACATAAGCAACGTTATTTTTAATAGTAAATTGAAAATTACAGTTTCTATATTTTTTTTGTTACCCGACCTGGGGATCGAATTCGGGACTTTAGGATGTCAATTCTAACGCCGAACCAGTAGACCACAGAGAAGTATGACGTTCTAAAAAGCCCTTTTTACTAGGATCAAACAAGGAGAAAAGTCTCCTTTTGTTTGTAGTTTTAAAAGTATCTTCACGCCCATATCCCCAAAGACGCAGGCAGAGGTACAACCAGGGCACCCACGTCTAGCTGAAGACCATTAATCCCACAATGTGATAGGTGGCAAGCCTATCGCCAACCGGGCACATTTCCAATCCCGACCAACATTTTTTTTTCATAGAAAATTGGAAAAATCCAATTTCCTTTTTGTTGGCCGACCCGGGATTCGAACCCGGGACCTCATGCAGTCAAGTCCAACACCCGGACCGCTAGACCACAGAGGTTTTATGTGTTTTATTATGTATTCCTAGGTATTTACTACATTTTTTTTTAGATTAACCAATTTTTTTTAATTGTTGCTTTTAATGCAGTCCTAGTTATAGTTATAATTAATAATAAACCAACATTATTTTCATTTCTCTAACATACAAATAGATTACCAGTATTTAAACCAGAATGTGACCACTAAATAACACCTTTATTCCGATACAAGGTCTCTAAATGAGAACTTTGTATACTTTTCTTACCGCTATAACGTCAGTGCTCGGATTTGTCGATATCTGCGCTTTAAGATAGGGTAGCCAGTAACTTGTACACGTGATTTAATATTCTGTCCGTAAGATATATATGCACCAGTCACATCTAAACTTGCGATGGCGATATCTATTGGCGACGGTAGCTTCTGGTAATAGGTGAAATGCCTCATTAGCTGTCTTATAAGTCATCACTTAAAAAAAACGTCGAAACAACAAATAGAAGAAAAAAAAGTTTTTAAACCTATTTTGTTGGCCGTACCATTTATTCCAACCAATCATTGTGACGAAGCATTGTATTGAACTACGAACGTTTCACATAATATCTAATTACTTATTAGAAAAAGTCTACAAAGTACAAGACTTGTACACTTTCGTTTTCCTTTTAGAACTTTCTAGTCAAACGGGCTGGCTAGTTTACGTACAGACCGCAAATACAGAACTTTTAGATACAGTGGAGATACGAAGTATGAAAAACTTTTGTAATAGAAAAGTTTTCTCATAAGTTTGAGACTTTGTTACAAAATTTCTTATTTTTATCGAAACATTTTTTTGTACAAGCAACAGAGTTCCTAGTGGTGAGTAATACATGCCTCCTATAGGCACCTGAGATGTAATTATAGTGTTGCCAACCAGAGGCACGGATATGTAAAAGCTTTTTGCATTAGGTACAGATCCAAATTCAAACAAAGACTATTTTTTGGTTAAAAAATATTAGCCAACTCCAAAAGGGCTATAATAAAAGGTGAAACTTTATATGAAAATTGTAACTATTTTACGCTGACGAAGTCGCGGCAAAGAGCTAGTATTATACGGACGCAGCACAAATACCTTTCCATTGTATGATTTATGTGAAATATAACATTAGACTTTTCTTATCCAAACGGCACATAACATTGGTAAGCACAGACATTATGTCATCAAGAACAGATAAGGCGGTGGCGTTTATTAGGTTTTTTCTTTAATCACACGACGCATTAGAAAATATGTTTATTAAAGTTTAGAGTACTTTTTTATGAACTAGTAACTACAGAGTACAATTTGACAATAATCTGGCTATAGGACGTAATCGGACTAACCTATCTATATTAATAATTTCGTCAAGGGGTACGGTAGACTCGATTGAAACCTTACCTGAATAATAAAACATAAAAAAATAATGGTTTCGAGTCGACAACATACATCCGCAAAATTCGGATTGTCGAGTATTTTGTTAAATTCTATGTTAAATTCTAATGTGTTGACAGACAAATCACAGTCGCCATATTGGGTAGATAATAAACATTCCGTTTGGTGATGTTTAATAGAGAATATTCCATAATAAGTTCCATAATAAGCCAAATTCTCGGATAAGTACTCATTGCTGAATTTTTGCTCATTGATGAAACACGTATTTCAGGGCTATTCGAAATTCACCCCCATTGGGGGTTAAAGGGGGTGGCTAAGTTTGTATGGCAAATTAAATTCTATTAAAATATTTTGCGTGACACTAAAATAATGCTCTGCAATACAAATTATGAGATGCATATCTAAGCGTTTTTTGAAAATCAACTCCTATGAGGGTTAACGGGGGTGGCACAATTTGCGTAGGAAAAATATTAACAGTAATTTTTACCATAAGTCCATAACAATGAACCAAGTACATCAGTTTATCATTAACAAAAAACACACAAAGAAATTTTGATACACATAGTGGCAAAATTGGTTCAGAATCCCTACTTCCCTACTTAATATTATAAATGCGAAAGTAACTCTGTCTGTCTGTTACGCTTTCACGCCTAAACCAGTGAACCGATTTTGATGAAATTTGGTACAGAGATAGAATAGACCCTGAGAAACAATATAGGCTACTTGTTATTGCAAAAAATGGGGGAGAATGGGTAAAAAGAGGGGATGACTGTTCATATGTAAATTCGTCATTTTTAAAGCTCTAACAGTGAAATTTTGTATTCAGACACTTTATTAGGAATTACAGAACATAGACTAATTCTTAAAGTGAAAATTGGTGGAGAAAATTGGGATAAAAACAGGTAACGCATGTTCGTATGGAAAATCGTCATTCTTGAAAATATTATCGTGAAACTTTGTATTTAGACACTTAATGAGGAACGAAAAAACATATGCTACTTTTTATAGCGATAATTTAATCAAAACTATACTTATCAACCTGATTATAAAATAATATATAACATGTGTATAAAAAGTGCAAAACCACGTCACCGTTAAATGTGTTTAGTTTAGATAAATTAATTTTCCAGATTTTTCTCTCAATAAAATGAACCGAAACTCGCCTTTTATGACTAAGTTGGTATGAAAGCAAATCGTCTATATTTTTTTGTAAGAGCTCCGGTGGTCCGGGCTCCTTTGCAGAATAGACCAGCTGCCTTCCTGCTAGGCAGCTTGTAAAAGGCGAGAATAAGCTTACCGTCAAAAACACCGTGACATCCGTGACGACCGTGACTAAGTGGTAGAATTTAGCAGCGACTCGGGCGGATTTGTACAACCGCCTTACCTATTCCTGCCGACATAATATCAGCGCTTGCTGTTGACGCGTTCCGGTTCGGAGGATAAGATAGCCGGTACACTTACTTTTGCACGAGGCCTAACATCACGGTCTCACACCATTTTTGGCGTCTCTAGGCGGCCTGAATTTCTTGCCATTAAGAAGTCCGTCTTCTAAGTCCGTCTTCTTGTTTGCTTCCACTATCATTAAAAAATTGGTTCAACTAGCTGAGCATTGTAAACGTGTGACGAAGGTTGCAAGTTCTATTCCTATGAGAGGTGAAAAACTACAAAGTGTCGCTTTAATCCGAACCTAATAGGGGGTGAAACATTCTTCTTCTATTTAAAAAGTATCCCGAGGATAAGAAAAGTGCTAAAAGATTGAATACACACTTATGCTCTTTCACAAGTTTTACTTTACACTTTAGCCATCAGTTTCACTTTTGAAAACCTGACGGTACTATCCAACCATAGATTGTGTATTAGCGGCCCGCCCCGGCTTCGCACGATTATGAAATATACACATAAACCATCCCCTTCAATCACTTTATCTATTAAAAAAAACAAGCATCAAAATTCGTTTCGTAATTTTAAAGATTTAAGCATACAAAGGGACATATGGACTGAGGAAACGACTTTGTTTTATACTATGTAGTGATGATGCCTTCCACTGTTTCGTCATAGATTCTATTTTTAGGGTTGGCTGGAAGAAATCTGTAGACCTAGAGATAAGCCAAAGTTTGTGCATTTTCGTTTATCAGTGTCCATATTTTATATCAAAAATTGTGTACAATAAAGAATTAAATAAATAAATAAATATACATTGTGAAACCGAAAAAAAAATGACTTTTTTTCTTTTCGTTAGGTTTTGCATTCGCGTTAGCATTTTGCCAATAGTCAAATAGAAATTTGAATCAAATTTACTAAAATCGTGATTCAATTATAATAAGTCATAAGTCGTCAATAAATCATGTAAGGGTATTGGGTAAAGCGGTGGCCTTATTATTCAAGCTCATATATGTAGTTAGATTTGGCGGCAACGAGGAAAAACCAACTTATTTGTGTGAGACCACCTCAGAACCATCAAAACCCATTCATTATGGCTAAATAATAGCGTAACATAAGCACCAAAAGCGATAAAAACGAAAAGATAATATTTAGAGTTAATTTAATATTAAAACTAGCTGCGCCCCGCGGTTTCACCCGCGTAAGTCCCAATCCCGCGGGAACTCCGGGATAAAAAGTAACCTATATGTTATTCTGGGTCTTCAGCTACCTACATACCAAATTTCATCGTAATCGGCTTTGTAGTTTTTGCGTGAAAGAGTAACAAACATCCATACATCCATACATACAAACTTTCGCATTTATAATATTAATAGGATTAATAGGATAGGATCTATTTTACTTATAACATTCAAAATGGCCGATCACCGGTTACGCAAACGACAGATCAAATAACAGTTTCTATTCGTACGTGTCTATATTACTGATGAGTTCGCTAGATTATCGTCTAGGAAATGTCTAAAATGGTAGGTATTACAGTCGTGGAAAAAACCGCTGACAACTAGCTGTTCCGATGAACTTCATTCCACCCGTTCAGTTTGCATGAGAACAATAAAATGTTTTTCCTAGTTTCCTCGCATTCGAACGAATTGAACGGTATCCTATGTCCTTCTCCTGGTACGAAGCTACCTCCCCATCAATTTTAGGCCAAATCGGTTCAGCCGTTCTTTAGTTATATATAGAGTAACTAACACGACTTTCTTTTATGTATGTAGATAATTAGCCGAGCCTTTACCATGAGTTGGGATTAGGTTCGATAAGTTACGTGTCAAAATCTATGACACTTTTGTTCTAAAAATGTGTTTCTCTTAGTTACCAACAGAGGCGCTGTTAAAAGTTCTCATACAACTACTTAACAGAAAGTAGCGAGTATAGTAAACTCGATAAGCCGTAAACTCACGATAAGGGCTCTGATTACATATTGTATCTCGCAGAATAGATGTTTACTTCGGTCTAGGTATATTAATGCTTTCAGGGCCATTTGTATCCGTTAGGATACGCCCTGTTAATATCGTGTTAATAACTTCAACACAATCTTCATACAAAGTTTCATCTATCCTCCACTGTAATCGTTTGGGTTCTTGACTTTTTCAAAAGTAGCCTACACTGTGTTTGAGCAAGAGCCGTTTACTATTTGCAAATCAAATTTCATCGAAATCAGTCCAATGATTGAGTTGGCGAATTGTAACACACAAACAGAGAAAACTTCGCACTTATAACATTTCAGCACGATTTTTCATGTCCAGGGTGGACATGAAAAATCGTGTGACTTGGCTTACATGACAGAGTTTTAAAACTAGTCGCCTGGTTTAGAACCAGGGCTTTCCTTACTACAGTCACCACGTAGCATCATTGTTTCTCATGTTTCTATGACAGGACTACGTGACTACTAACCTTATTTTTTTTTAATGATATTGGAAGGCAAACAAGCAGACAGATTTCCTGATGGTAAGAAATTCATGCCGCCTAGAGACACCAAAGGTGGTATTGGTGCGTTGCCAACATGGGGTCGGGATGTTAGGCCTCGAGCAAAAGTAAGTTTACCGGCTACCTTACCCTCCAAACCGGAACACGTCATGCCGTTATGGCGGCAGGAATAGGTAAGGCGGTGGTACCAATCCGGGAGAGTCGCTGCTAAACTCTACCACCTAGTCAGAATTCACGGTGTTAGTGACGGTGAGCCTTTGCTCACCTTTTACGAGCTGCCTGACAAGGAAGGCAGATGGTCTATTCTACAAAGGAGCCCGGATTATTTTAAACTTACTATAAAATTTTTTTAGGGAAAAAAATTATTTTTATTTTTTATTTATTAGTGAACTACCATCAGAGTGATGGGGTCATCACATATCTACACAGCCCATAAATCTAAACATACCCATATGAATTTACGTTTCAGAAGGGTATAAACGATTTTGTGGCTAATAAAATTTTAATTTTAACCCAAGTCAAAGTTGAGCCGAAACAGATGCGTGGGAAAGAAAACCATTAATCCATAGGTAATAAGCTATGATACAATGTCAAAGCAACCATATCTGTTACAACTGACTTTCATCTACAGCTGATAATGACGCTTAATTTGGTATAATAGTTGGTAAATGCCGTATTCATCTGGTTTTGAAAGCTTTGTTGTAGGTAATAAAACTTTTTTCGGTGTGGGTATTAAAAATATAGCAGCTGTTCTTTCCAAAGAGTATATAAATATACTACGTAATAAGAGGCGGGACTTCCATAGATACACAGCAACGAATTTTGTATGAAGATTAGCTTAAAGTGTCACATGTCACTTGACATAATATGGTGAAAAGGTATAACCCGTATAATTTGAAAGTACGTCTAAAGGCATTCAGATATAAGGCAACTAGTGTCATATGATTTAGGCGAATAAAAATCATAGCAAACTTATTTTTTTATACTTTTTTATATGAAAGTTGCGCCAAACTGGTTTTTTCTTTCTTTTGGCACCAGCGTTAGCATTTGCCATTAGTCAAGTTGAAATTTGCATCAATTTGATGATTTTACAAAATCGGGTTTAAATTATTCAAAATTAGCCATATGTCGTCAAAGAATGACATGTCTAGGTTTTGAGTAAAGCGGTGACCTTAATACTCAAGCCCATTTATTGAGATGTAGCGGCAACAAGATTCTTTATGATTTTTTTTTGCACCTACACAGAACAAGATTGTCCAAAATGCCACCAACATTTACTATTTTCACTTAACATAAACACGAAATTCAATAATTACAAAAAAATCTACGGCCTTCTTTTCTCTCGATGATGCCAAAACTCGACCGTGTTCAAATTTTTAAGACCTTGGCACATGTAATAAAAGACATCCAAAAGAGGTATATTAACGCTCATATCCGCGTAAAATTAGGCAGAGGCACAACCAGAGCACCCACGACTAGCCGAAAACATAAAAACCCCCAATGTGATAGGTGGGAAGCCTACCGTCATCGACCACACATACAATCCTTTGCAACGTTATTTTTATTACAAAATTAAAAAATACACCTTTAATTTTTTTCGTTGCCTGGCCGTTTGAATAATATCCACATGAAAATTAACTTGATTAAAATAATGTTTTTTTTAATTAACTGAGCACAACAAGACCATGTCCTTTGGCATATAACGTAGGTACTCATACAATATATAATAATAGTATAAAACAAAGTCGCTTCCTCTGTCCCTTTGTATGTTTAAATCTTTAAAACAACGCAATGGATTTTGATGCGGTTTTTTTTAATAGAAAAGGTTATTGAAGATTAAGGTTTATATGTATATTCTATAACCGTGCAAAGCCGGGGCGGGCTGCTAGTTAGTTATATAACTTACTATATACTTAAATTCGGTATGCATTTCTTATCATATAGGGAAAAATTTAAAGTCATTTTAATCAAGTTATTTTTCATGAGAGATATCCTTTATTAGATGTATTGAAGACTGACCAAAAATTTGAACGCCTCTTTTGGAAAGACCATGTATATTGTCTAAAAAGTAAGTTATACATAGTCCAGGGTATTTCCATTTATGTGCGACTTTATCAGGATTTGGTTCCGCCATTTTGAACTCAAGATGGAATCCACAATTATGTATATTTTCGTATTTCATCTGTATATATAAAAGGAAGTACTGTTAGTTACACTATTTAAAACTAAAGAACGGCTGCACCGACTAGACTGGAAATTGGTATGGAGGTAGCTTAGAACAGGAGAAGGACATAGGGTACTTTTGATCCTGTTCGATTTTGAGGAAACTGGAAAAACACTTTAATTTTTCCCATACAAACTGAACGGGTAGAACATAGCATATTAACTTTTACTTAGGTACTTTTTTAGTTAAATCAAGTCATGTAATTTGCTCAGTTATTTATTTATATCCAAATAAGTCAGAATCAGAATTGTGTGACAAACATTAAGATGTTTGCATTTCCTCGTTTGAGTGTTTATTATATTATCTAATTGGGGTTAGATTTAATTTATTTAGCTTGTCTAGGAATATGCATTAATTGTAAATTTAAGGTTTGACGATGTAAAGAATTTAGGTACTGTAAATTAATATTAAATGTAACAAAAAACTGTGTCTCTTTTCAATAATTCTGCAGCGCTTATAATGACACAATCCGGGCATTGTACCTACCTACCTCAGTAAGGAGACGAATAAATAAATAAATAGAATAAAAATCATTAATTGTAACAATTAATTTAATAATGATACCTCATAAGAAACTCAGAGGTCTAAGAGGTGTATTATATAGTTTTTTGTTTGTCAGTTTAGTGTATAATAAAGTAAATAAAAAAATAAACTTTTTTTTGTATAAACATCGAGATTTACATTCAAACTACAAAACCGCTATATAATATCAGATCTGAGTAGAAACTGGACCCCTGATGTGATACACAGCAAGCATTTAATAAAAATAAATTTAAATAAATATATGGCGCTGTTGAATAAAAATATCCAAAACAAAACATCTTAATGGCTTCCACAATTATCTGTAAGTGAGCAGGCGAGGGGACGCCAAATACGTAGTGCGAAGGCGTTACATTTCGCAATATACAGTTAGTGCAAACCAGCCTGCTGTGCCCACGATATGCTGATTTATTTCAACGCTATTTAGGGCAACCATAATTTACTAATGTGTCGGGATACGATTTTCTTAAAACCTTTGCTTAAATAAAGTAAAATCATGGAATTAATATTGTAAATAAAAAAAAGCATTTAAAAAAACGCGTTCACAAACTGACGAAATAAATTATACATACCTATACACAAAAAGGAACATTTTATTTGAACGACAATACAAAGTTAATATATTGATATAAAGAAAGGAAAAAGCTGGAGATTTGTTTTTTTGGTTTATAGTTTGTATCGGTAGCACATAGTAAAATTCCATTACTATAATTAATTTATACCATGAAATAAAGCGGCAGTCTCTAAGTAATAGTGATAGTTAACTAAATTGTAAGCGTGATTCTAATTAAACATTACTTGTTTCAATTAAATTCAAAAGATTTTATTTCGTAAATGTTTCTTAATTCGGTGCGCTTGAAACGTTTTATAAAAATATTTAGACATTATTTATCTCAAACAATTGACAAATCATTTTGAAAGACATATATTATGTATACTGACTAATAAACTGCATGTTGTTACCAGCAACACGTAGTTGAGGATTTTCAGAAATGAAGAATCCTTAATTGTAATATGAACATTAAAAGCCATTTCGTATTATAGCGACCAACTAGATCTTAGGATATGGCTGCTAGCCGCTAGTCACATGTTATGCTGGGGTGCGAATTATGACATGTCCATTTCTGAGCATCAATCTTAGAATGTAATATCTATATTCAAAGTTGATTTTTTACTTAATAGCTGATTTTTTAGAAGGTTTTAAAAAACAGTGGGATTTAAAAAAATATGAAAATACTAGCCGACTCAGAAAACTTCATATCGCTTGATGTAGTAGTAGCGCAGTCAGCTAGACCTAATGAAAACATTCCAAAAACAACGACTACGACCTATAAATAAAAAATTAAATTAAAAAACATTTTCCAGTGGACCAAATTGTGAATCTAAATCATTCTCGAATCCCCTTGAACACACACAAAAACATTCATCGAAATCGCTCTAGTCATTTAGGAGTTCAGTGACATACACATGCACCCAAGAAATATATACATATAAAGATTTGAAAGTTAGCTTATATTTTATTAAAAGTTTACGAACTTTACTATTACCTACATAGCGACACTCATAACCGCACTCACAGACGTCAATTACTATCATATAATCAATCATTAAGTAGGCATTTACTATACAAATTTGTGATATTAGGTATTTATAATAAATTGAATGTTAAATAAATTTAATTAAATGCGAAATTAAAAAATTATACCTAAACCAGCGTGAAATTTCACCTTCACCTTCTTATACTTCCTTAGCCTTAGTGTTTGCAATTGTAAATATCTTTTCATTTCATACTAATTAACATTTAAGATTTCAAAAAATGTCCTAAATTCAAACTAAAGGGATGGTAACAGTAATACGACGTAATATTTCATGTTATTAAGAACGATATTTTATACCTTTCTCGTATAACTATTTCTATGAATTTCAATATTAAACATACCATGTTTATATAATTTTCTTACTGAGTTGACAATATCTTACCGTTTGTGGAGGAATGCAACAGGTTCAGGTCTAGTCTAGACATATTTGTGTATTACTGTTTGCTAATATTGCACCGGAGCTGTAACCACACAGCTCAGGGCCGAATTTAGTCTTAAAGCCAGGGGTTCACATACTTATGATACTTCAAGACCAGGGGCGGCTTAACCTATAGTGCAGGGTGTGCAATGCACGCGGGCGCCCCCTGAGACTGCTAAAAGCATCGTCTTGGACCATCATGGTACAACAATGATATGACAGAAAGGCCATATCTGGTGCCACACTGTAAGCCATACCTACTTATAAATTAGCTTGTTGGAATATGAAGAAACTTCGTTGTTAGGCTGCCCAGTTAATAGTTATATCTGCGGGTGGGGGGTCAGGTCTAGGAGGCCCCAGAGTTTCATTGCACACGGGTGCTACACGAGCTAGAGCCGCCCCTGTTCAAGACAAACCCTATTTAATATCACCAACCAACTGCTGAAGATATATAAGTAAGAATCAAGCATAGGTTAAATTAACAATATGGCTACCAGTGCTAGAGTGCTGTAAAGCGACAAAGTCACAAGCCCGTTCAGAGATCCACCGCCTTACCTCTTCCTGCCGCCATAATGAATTAATGAATATTGCACAACAGACACATCCCGGCCGTATGACAGCGACGCACCTATAACATCTATGGTGTCTATAGGCAGCGTTTGTGTATTTATTATCAGGAGAGTTGTGTCTGTCTGTCCCGCCGCCATATCGTCATCGCTTACCGTTGCCGTGTTCCGATTCGAAGGGTAATGTAGCTAGTCAAGTTACTTTTGGTCGCTGCCTAAAATTCTCGCCTCAAGCTGGCAACGCACCACAACCAACATCCTGTGAGGGTTGCTCTTTGAAAAACAAATAGGTAGCCTATGTTTGAACCCAGATCTTAAGCTATATGCATATATTTTTTTAAAGCGAGCCAGCTGTGAAGAGCAACAGACATATAGACAAACCTCTTCATTTATAATATTAGTATGGATTTCAGAGTATTTTGCGCCTTCAGCGATGTTATCACGTGTTTCGACATACATTCTGTAAAATCTAGATTATTGTTCGACCTGAATTACTGAGTAGTCTACGTGCGTAGGTACATGTGTAGGCGATTTTATACTTCGAAAGCATGATAGTGCGTGGTAATTATCTATTTGTGAAATCTAACAGGCTTATTCATAAACGTTGCTTAACTTTTAATCACCAATTTAAGCAATGTTTAAAAAAATTCTTATTCATAAACGCTATTTAGAGTTAATCATTTGTTTAAATATACTCTTAAATAGCTGTCACTTTAAGCAACCTCGGACCCTTGTTTAAAATTTTAATCAACAAAATGGCTGACTAAATTTCAAACAGCTGATTTTTTGTGCATTGACAAAATGCAACAACTAGCCATTTAATATGGCTTATTTGTGTATTCTTATGATTTTTTTATAATACACGCATTGAAATATTTTGATTTCGTTGAAGTGTGGACAAAATTGGATGGGATATGTTGGATTTTGGAACAATATAGGACTGTAATAACATGTTTTATTATGGAGATGGCCAATGACTCCTACGAAGAAACGAATAGTTTTCCAGAGCATTTTGTTATGATATTGGAAGCATAAAAGTAGACAGATTTTCTGATTGTGAGAATTTCACGCCGTCTAGAGACACCAAAGGTGCCAATGGTGAGATTCCGACCTGAGGCTGGGATGTCAAGCCCCGAGCAAAAGTAAGTTTACCGGCTACTTTACTCTACAAACCGGAACAATTCAACAGCAAGCGCTGACGTTATGGCGGCAGGAATATGTAAGGCGGTGGTACCGATCTCGGTGAGTCGCTGCGAAATTCACCTCCTAGTAAGTTGTCACGGTGCTAGTGACGGTAAGCCTATGCTCGATTTTTACGCGCTGTTTAACTCCTGTTAGATGGTAGATGGTCTATTCTACTTTCTACAAAGGAACTCGAGCCAACACGGGGAAAATATTACAGAAATGAAATCATTTTTCTATTTAGCTTAGTAACATAATGTAGATGCATTAAAAACATTATTTTTGAAATGCAGTGTATCAGTTTAAACGTTTTGTGTCTATGTTGCATCAACTTTATTTACTCTAATAAATTTAATTTTATTGTAGTACAATATGTACGAGTATTTAATTGTAGAAATATAAATACTCTTTAGCAAGAGGTTATAGATGTCCGACACCGTATTCAGAAACAACGATGTTGATAACGGATGACAATTGTTTAATCCACTTTTAGCAAAAGAAATACGCATACAGCCACATTTCTACCAAAACCTACCAAGTTAAGCAGTATTTAACTAAGCAATGTCAAAATGAACTTTATGAATAACAAATTTTTAAGCAATGCTTAAGGCTTAATCAAATGATTAGTTAAGCAATGCTTAGGAGGTTACTTAACTATTTTTTATGAATAAGGCAGTATGTTAACAATCTCTTCTATTAACGTAAAGGCCTAACTGCATATCGTTTTAATGTAAAACAGTGGTACCGATTTTAGTAAACTTCACCACAGACATAGCTTAGATATTGGAGAAGGTGCTAAGCTATTTTCAAAATTCATAAAAGAGATATTTTTTAAAGATAGATGCCAAGACTATCGCCAACCGGGCACATTTCCAGTCCTGAGCAACATGTTTTTTATTAGAAAATTAAAAACTCCCAGTTTATTTTTTTATTGCTCTACCCGGGCTTCGAACCCGGGACCTGAGACAGTCAAGTCCAACAACTAAACCGCTAGACCACAGAGGCGATTATTTTCATTTTTATAATAAAAATAACGTTGCCAGAGATTGGATATGAGCCCGGTTGGCGATAGGCTTGCCACCCATCACATTGTGGAAATTAGTGTTTTCGGCTAGTCGGGACAAATGTACACCAACATACTCGTACCTCCTTCTGCAGTTGGTTAAAATACAAAATCCAGGAGTAAATCTAAACTGAGATCTAATGGCTATATTTACCACGGAAGTCAGACAATGAGTTATAGTCCTTGATGTTCATCATAGTGAGAACTTTGGAGATTTTCACGATTTTGAATCTTGTACCACTGTACTAGGGTGTAGTTTTGTTAATTTGGTTAATATTAACACCAAATTAACTGTAGGTCAGAAGATTCCGGAAGAATTTGCAAACAAAACTGTCCTAATTACGGTCTAAGGCTACGTTATAAAGACAATTAATCAAATCTGAAAAGAAAACTTTGCTATCGTAATAGCGGCTCTACATATTGTATTTGCGTATTTGCTGTATTTGATAAAGGTTATTTACCTTTATGTGAGGAGCTGGAGAGTATATTTGCCATGAAGATTGCCCTATTTTGCAAATACAGCAAATAACAAATTATCGCCTCTGTGGTCTAGCGATCCAGTTGTTGAACTTGACTGCATGAGGTCCCGGGTTCGAATTCCGGGTAGGGCAACAAAAAGAAAATTGGGTTTTTCCAATTTTCTAATAAAAAAAATTTTGCTCGAGATAGGATATGTGTCAGATTGGCGATAGGCTTGTCACCTATCACATTGTGGGACTTAGTATCTTCGGCTAGTCGTGGGTGCCCTGATTGTGCCTCTGCCTACCTCTCTGGGCATATGGGCGTGAAGATACTTCTAACAAACACATAGAGCTTACCGAAAGACTATTGATTTTCAAAGGCAAACCGAAGAAGACTATAAACCATAGACTACATTAACACTACCACACACGTTTTTTCACGCATGTAATATAAAAAAATATTTTTTTAATTAAATATTAAATATGTAAAAGTGTGTAATTATTTTTTTATAAACATTAAAATCTTTTCACACCTCAATATGATAGAATATGTTGGAATAATTTTGTAACAACTTTTGAAATTAAAACTTCTTTAGCGGCGTTGCGCACTTTTTTTGAATGGGTAAAAACTTCTCAACTCGCGTCAGGACACGTGACCTGAAATTTTGGAAGACGAAAATTCGTTAGACTTTTTTCAGATGGGGATTGTGTTGTCGTACTGAAACTTTTTTCATTTGTTTTTTCTTTTTTGTTTTGTTGTGTTATGTCATTCATGTATACGTAGCAAAAAACGTACCGGGCCGCTAGTTAAGTATAATTCAAAAACTACTAATCTGATCATAATAAAATAATATCATTTTCATAGGACCACTTCATTTCATGAAAAAGAAGACAAATATTAAATCTTTAATATCTATAAATAATAAATAAATATTCCTGGATAAGTTACACAAATTAAATCTAAACCCATAAAATAGCAAAATAATACCCTCCTGTTATGGGTGTTAGTCAACGATTGTACATAGAAATATTTAAATGCATAACCGAATAAATTTAATAAACACCCAGACCCGGAAATGCAGACAATGAATTTATTTGCAGAATATGTGTGTTAAGAAGTTGATACAAAGATATTTATTCATACCAACATATTCGACCACATTGTGGTGTGCAAATATTTAATTAAATTTAAATAAATTAAATATTTGTTAACATTTTGACATTTAAATCACAGCACTTATTTAAATTTTTAATAGGTAAATATATATTTACTTGTTTAATAAGCTTCATAACTTATTACAAATAACTTTAAAAGTAGATTAATTTTAATCCTATCTACTGTACACTTAATCCGTTTCCAACCCTAGGCAGTTAGGAGAAGAAATACTTACCGAATTTGCCGAATAACAAGTTAGTTGTATACATATGTAGCGACATTTAGTAAAAAAGTATAAGATGTTAATCTTAAACTATCTTGAAGTGTCTGCATTTCCGGGTCTGGGTGTTTATTAAATTTATTCTGGTATCTATTTAAGTATTTCTATGTATTGGTATCGTTGACTAACACCCATAACACAGGTATATAATTTGCTTACTTTGGAGTTAGATTTATTTTGTGTAATTTGTCCAGGGATATTTATTATTATTTATTATTTTATTAAAATACTAGGAATAGGACCTGAGCCAATTCAGTTAGGATCGCTTATAATTATAAAAAACAAAACACGATTCACATCTGGATGGACTAAGTGATGTACATATAAATAATAAATAAAGTACATTTCCCACAGGCTATTAACTTCGCAGCCATAAGCTGCAATCGAACTTAATTAATTGTAATACAATATGTATTCCATGCTATCAATATGGCTACATACACATTAGCGACTAGAATGCGTCGTGCGACAACTACAGGAACTTCACATAATCCTCAATATTATGATATTGTGACATAAAATGTGAATGAATTGTGAATTGTGTGTGAATTGTGTTAAGCTAATATCTATACATATAATAAAATAGAAATAAAACTAACATCTTTCCATAAATTATTATTTAAAAACAAAACTTATTGTACGTACATACTCGTACATAGGAAAAGTTATAAAAATGTTTGTCGGTTGACTTTAAAAGCTGCTGAAAGGATTTTTACCACGTGATATTTATGCTTATTAGTTTAGCTAGTGCCAACATTTAGGACAACTTCTACGGTAAAAGCTTTCGTTCCCATCACTAATCACAAAAAAATACTTCAACGTGTATACGATGTCACAGGCGTCGTCACATCATGTATATAGATAGAATATTATTAAAATAGGCATAATATTTGGCCAAAAAAATTAAAATTTATATTGGTACAAACATAATATCCTCACAGTAAGTCAGTGTTACGATCAGAAGTAAGTACTCATTTCATCACTCATATTCCACAAATCTAACTTGATTTCATTTACCGCGTCTGTGGTGTAGCGATCCGGCGTCAGACTAAACTGTTTGAGGACCAGGTTTGATCCCTTGGTCGGGCAACAAAAAAAATAAGAAGAAAATGTGTATTTTTAATTTTTAATAATAAATTTGCACCGGATTGGATATGTGCCCGGTGGCGATAGGCCTGCCATCTATCACATTGTAGGACTAGTGTCTTCGGCTAGTCGTAGGTGCCCTGGTGACTCGGTCTCTATGGGGACATAGGCGTGAAGATATTAATTTTCATTTACTCATAATTAACAACAGATTATTAATAACAGATCTATACCCATGAGACTCATAAGTCATCGCCTGAACCAGGAGGCAAAGAACCTGAACCTGAACAAGAATACATCAGCCTTCAAATATCTTCTTGTTTTCACTGTCAACTAACTGTCTTTGCCTACTGTCTGTATTTGCACTGACTTTCTCATCGACCACCTACCTATAGTGTTTATAACTTGTGCCGAAATAATTTAAATTATTTTACACTGATAAGGCAAGTGAAATAAATATTACGCCTGCACCATTTTTTGACCACTACAGTTTAAGGGATTTGAACTTTGTCTTAAATAAGTTAAATACCATAATACCATAACCATACCATAACCATAATACCATACCAGTTGAATAACATATTAGCGACATGAGGATACCTCTGAGAACTTATCGTGTTCTCGTATCATGGTCGTATTTATTTTAGAAGGGATTACTTACGGCCAAATTACTGGGAAGTATTTTGTATTTACCTGCAATATAAAAAAAATACAATTAATTAAACTCAAATCAGTATAAAAAGACGTAATATAAGTACCTACACAAAAATATTTTTATAATACATAAGTTACAAAATAATATAATTATTTTTATGTTATATGTGATCAATGATGATGGCGTGTAGTTAATCAATTTTATAAGTATTAAATTGATTTCAATTTTTACCCCCTGACGCAAACCGAGGTGTGTGTTTGTGTTAGTTTATGTGCATGTATGTGTTAGTGTGTGTGTGTTCGACATCGTAGTTCTATTGCGGATGGACGGATTTAGATAGGTTTCTTTTTTGTTTGAAAGCTGACAAGATCGAGTTGATTTTACGGAGATCTACCCAGGTGTTCAAGGTCATATTCGTGATCTTTTCTAAACATGGTAATGTTACAAAAAAGCTTTTTGTAAGTACTCATTAGTTTTGGAATATTTAACATTGGATCCAGCAGATTAGTGTTTGAACTGCTTGCTATTGATAGCTACAAACGGTCTGCGTGGAAAAAAATGAAATATAGTTTTTCCAATATTCCCCACGATTTCCTAGTTTTTCTCTCGACAGTATCTAATATAACAAATATATAATTAGAGAATTAGCAAAATTGGTCCACCCCGTTCACGCGTGATGACTTGGTTAAGGAAAATTGAGATTTTCACTTTATCCTTTTTTATTTTCACGAAAATTAATAAGTAAAATAAGAAGTATTAGGCGTTTGTATAAAATTGAAGAACGTCGTATTATTAGCTTATTTCTGCAAAACAAATAAGTTTAAAGTTTGGGAACTGGTATTAAATGTCAGGCGACATAATCCTAAAACAATACAAATTTGTTATCTTTATAGAAAGAGTAACTAAATACAAGTTTAATCACTCTCTTTGGAAGAGCATTTCCCGTTTAACCCTTTCCACTCCAATTAAAATCAGGTAAATTTCACATTCAAATTTCATATCAGATTATTTATTTTTGTAACCTGTAGGTTTGGCTTCTAAGGGTGTTTAAAACACATATTATATAGTTTATGTTAGCGTTGCAACATTCTTATATATTGACACATAGAACCCTAAATTCATGTTCGTAAACTAACAGTAATAGTGTTAAAATTATCATAATTAAAATGTGATTTAAATTAATTTATTATTATTAATTGATTAAGCTTAAATTAACTGAATATCAAAACACAACAACAAAAGTATAGCATAGTTAAATAATACCGTTACAATCGCAAACGTGATTATAGCCTTATTTTGATTCCATTGCTTTAACCATATGGGTTACATCGGTGACGTCGCGGCCGCAGCTGCAACTAGATATCAAACAGTTCAAGTCTTTAATTGATTAGAAATAACTATCTCCATTGATTAAATGTACATCGAAAAAATGACACAAAAGTTTAAGTATGGTTATAATTAAGTTGAACTTAAATTATAATAAAAAAAACTAGCTGTTGCTCGCGATCTTCTCCTCTCATGCTTTTCTGACATGCCCAACTCTTGCTTCCATACAACAAACGTTGAGATAATCACAGAATTATGCAGAAATATATATATTAATAGGTACGTGATGCCAAAATTTGGGCCCCTTTTTACGAAAACTGCGTGGACGCAGGAGCATAAAATTTGACACACTTATAGTTTATGTGTAGGAAAAGTGCATGCGATTATATTTTTTTAATAATAATGCTTTTAAAGTACGTTTAATCAATAAATAAAACATTACCTACACTAACATGCATTTGACGCACACAAACAAAAATATTGATGATAACGATAAAAGATCACAGATGGCGCACTAAAAAGTTTGGAAACAAAGTAGTTGTTCTTGAAAAATGAAGATAGCGTTCTTATCAACAAGATATTAAAATTTATTATGGTATTTTGACTAATGGGCGACCACTAGTTGACGTAAAACTGCTAAAAACAACTTTTACTGCATTTGAATTATCATAAAAGACATCCACATCAAAAAATTCATGTAGATATTTTTCCTTACATACCACACAGACTCATACAGTTCAACTTACTTAATCATTGTTCAAGGTTCAAACTGTTTAGCATAACTTAACAAACCGTAGGTAAGTGAAAGAACATTAAAAGACGACAAAGCATACATCTGCATGCATAGAGGGTTTGACAGACTTTATGTTGAAATAACTTCTAACAATCTCGCAAAGATGAGGCATAAGTGCAACTAGTACTCTCAAGATTAGCCAAACATACAGTAAGATATGACGAATGTTATTAGTAATAGTAGCGTAGAGCATTAGCTTTTTATGGAAGAAAACAAACAGGATTTTATGTTGGTAAGAAATACGCGTCGGCTGTAGACATCAAAAGCGGTAGGTTCCAGAAATTGTGATGTTGAGACTTGTGAATAAGTTTATCCGCTAATATACTTTCCAAACCGTTACACGATATTGGCAAGCACTGACGTTATGGCAGAAACAGGTTGAACATGTTCTTTTTACTAAAATAGTAAATATTTGCAAAGGTACCACCGAATTGATTTTAGTCGTTTTCTGCAACCACAACGTCTATGCTCAACGGTGTCGTGTGCCGTTTTTTAGGGAAGTCAATAAACCTACACCATGGAACCGTTACATTTTGGCAAAGCATGAATACCATTTTTAAACGATTTTGAAAAAGAAGGAAGTCATATATCCGACTTTCGTATCCTTCGGGGACATAGGCGTGAACATACTTTTTTATTTATCAACAAATTCTGAAACTGAAAATAGCGTTATATATGTTTATTTACAACGTTACATATGTTTATATATAACCTAATATAGAAGCAGTTGATGTATATCTACTGAAATAATGATGACTACTTTTACAGAGTGACCTTAAAACTATCTATTTTCTTCAACATAATCAGGTTAATTAAAAAATTATACCAAGGTAACATAAAACAAGAGAGGTTAGTACTCTCGCCGGAAACTGCTATTACAACATCTCGAAGAAACAGATTTATGGAGGAAACTCAGATGCCATAACTCGCATCTTTTATTATTCCTTTTACTTTGTTAATTGGCAATTAACAGTTGTGTGTTCAGTGAGCGAAAAAACTTTTTGTATGAGGTTTAAGGGCAAATAGACAAACGTATTTCTTATTAGTAGAACGTAAGTTTTTATGTATAGTAGTACTATTTAAATTATGCGCTTCGGCTATATTCGTCAAGCTTCGGAAATCCGAATGTATTTTAAAGATATCTATATAGAGTTGTTATTATACAATTAATCATTTCGCTTAAATTTAGATTAAGTCAGTCAATTTAAAAATAAAAGTAGAAAGTGGAAAGTGGAAAGAGAGTAAAAAGTGTAAAGCCGAAGCGCATAATTTAAATAGTAGTACTGTACAAGCTTTACCATAATGTGAAAGTTTCTCTGCTACGCTATCAGTAATAAAAAGCTGGAGAGATTTTGATGAAATTCGATATGTATGTAGTTAAATACCCGAACTGCCATATTGGCTGTTGTTTTTTTTTTCAAAATCATCCTGCACAGGACTAAGTACATAATATAATGAAGGATGAAAGTATTTGGAAAATCATATTGAAGTTAACCAAAGCCGCCGTCCTAAGCTATTTACGCTGTCGAAGTCGCGGGTTAAAGCTAGTTTTATATATAACTAGCTGTTACCCGCGGCTTCGCCCGCGTAGTCTACTAATTTGATATTAAGCTCTGTAACACTGCTCGTTAAAATTTTAAGATGAAATGTAGCCTATATCGCTATCCAAAGTTTCATCTATTTTTTTGTAAATATTAAAATCAATTCAGCAATTTTGCCCTCAAACTGAACATCACTTTCTCTTTTCTAATTTCACCTCAGATAAATCGTAGGAATACGTTATTGTGT
>NJDD01002150.1:0-18819 GCA_002245505.1 Calephelis nemesis
AAACATCGTCTATAAAGCTATGTAATGCATTGAATATATAGATACGTATAATAATATTTTCAGTTAGATAAACTTAACGTATCAGTGAAAAAGAGAACAAAACAGATAATATTATACTACTAGCTTCCGCCCGCGACTCGCCGCCGGATGTTGGTCTTCGCGTGATAAAACTGAAAAATTAAGATTTTTTTCTACGTATTTTTCCAGGATAAAAAGTATCCCATTTTATGCCCAGGATAATAAGGTATAATTATACCTAGTTTCATCGAAATCGAACCGTTAACTTTCACTTGATGCCTGAATATACAGACAGACAGACAAAATTTTTTTAAATTACATATTTGGGTTTGGTATCGACCCAGTAACACCCCCTGCTACCTGTTTATCTTTTCAATATTTTCAATGTACAGAATTGACCCTTCTACAGATTTTTAAACATATGTATAGATTAAGTACATAATTAATATAGTTGGTTGAACGATTCAGAAACTTTAGACTACATTGATGTGAAAACTAGACTTTTTTTTTAAATTATTTAGACCGAGATGTACCAACAGAAGTTGTTCTGTCTGACTTATTGATTTTATCACGGCAGTAACTAACCCTACAAATAAACATCAGCAAAATTGGTACATCTATTCGTATTTTTAGTAACTCTCTCAATTTTAACCGCGTTTATTTTTTGTTTTATGCTTCTACTGACATACTTAACTCACTTCTATGAAGTAACGTTGGATTAGTTCCAGAATTGAGCAAACCAAGTCTAGCGCATTTACTCATAATCTTATTTAGAAGTATCTTACCCAGCGCCGTAAACACAGTATTCCCTGCTCATGTTACATCTATTACCTTTTAGTAGTGTTGAACATCCCCATGATGTATCAAATCTCTACATAATTGTCTGTCTAATTTTTTTTGGCTTGAAAATATACCCGAGCGTGTCAGATTAAAGTATGGCGGGCTTATTGTATGCCAATAAGTCCATGTTTGAATTTTTTGATGATTTTAACAAGACGTACGGGAGGAGGAGGTTCAGAAACTTTCAAAAACCAAGTCACGTATTAATTGTCTATTACAGCATTCTGTCTGATTGACATACCTATTTCCGTCATCGGAGACACATTAGGCGTATATATTATTAATATCTGATGAGTTCGGCTATGATTAAGTGACTGAAATTGCTATTTTAGCCTCTAGACACTTAACACACCGCTAAAATGAAAAATCTTCATTCATCATTTTTTATCTCTACTATTTAATCGGCAAAGTGCAATGGGTCCCAATAACGCTGGAGTTACTACACATTCCGCATCGCGGGCTCCCCTACTATTTTACTTTTGTTGTTGTAATTTAATTCACTTGTACCATTACTATTTTTTTAATGACTATTGTGTTGCCAACTTCGTGGTTCTTACAACTTCACCGAGCTTTGTGGGCCGAGCAGAGTGCTCAGCCCGAGACATCATTATTTAGGTGGGTTGGACTGTTCCCTACAACGCCAGCAACAAGGGCTGTCTCCCGGGAGACCGTACCTCGACTTGGTGCTGCGTTCAACCAACTGCGTGCCAGTAACCAACTGGGTGGACTAGGTGGAGGAATAGTGGCGGCTCGTCGCTCGGCGTTAGGCGTCGGGTGCAAGAGAGGTCTTCGTCGCCTAGACCGGCGGCGACGGTGTAGTGTAGTGTCTTGTGAATTTGTGTTCCGGTTGGGATTGGGAAGGACGCTCGCGGTTATTGGATCCGGTGGATCCGATAACACGTGACGGGGTCTCCTAAGTTTGGCGGGCGCGTTCGCAGCCGGACCATTACTACACTTTCTACTGTGTACCTAAAACTTTTACGTCCTTTCTGCTTGGGTTTCTTTCAACTACCATTGATTTGATTTTATTCGCATTCAGTGGTTAGCCTCTTACTATGCAATCGTCTTTCATTACAACGTTTTAAGTAACATACATTTTTCTTCCCAAAGTGATCTTAGTCTTGAATACTAATTACTTACACCTTATACTCAACTCAATTTCATTGTTTTTTTTATGTTATTGAAAGGCAAACAAGCAGACGGTTTTCTTGCCTAAAGACACCAAAGGTCATTAACACCGTGTCATCTGACTAGGTGGTAGAGTTTCGCAGCGACTCACCCGGATTGGTACCACCGCCTTTCCTATTCCTGCCACCATAACGTCATGACGTGTTCCGGTTTGGAGGGTAAGGTAGTCGGTAAATTTACTTTTGCTCGAGGCCTTACATCCCGGCCTCAGGTTGGCAACGCACCAATACCATCTTCGGTGTTTCTAGGCGGCGTGAATTTCTTACCATCAGGAAATCCGTCTGCTGGTTTGCCTTCCAATATCATAAAAAAAATATTAACTTACTATCTTGGTTTTGGACCACCTGCTTTAACTATTTCTGACGATAAAGCATGAGTGTGCACAACTGTCATGGTTCAACTTGAAGACTTAAGTCCTAAACTTAGTTACAGAACTGCTTGCTTGTCTTCCAACTTCTTAAAAACATGTTGTCTTCCAGTTACGCCTTCTTTTGATGAACCTTTTCCTGGTTGGGTGGATAACTTTAATGGACCCTTGGGTCTCATGATAGCTGCTTCAAAGGGTAATATTTCAACAAATATATTTATAAGATAGACTGAAGATACGGTGAGAATTCAAAACCAGTTCAAAAAACATTTTAGTTACCAAAGAACTAATAAGGAATTTTCTGCACCTTGTAAACTGTTGCTAAAAGTTGTTCATAATCAAACCTTGCTGTCGGGCTGTTTGTATGGAGTTTGGTGACAAAAATACACAAGATTAACATGAATACGGTTTATAAGACTAGTTTTTCCAAAAAACGGTTCATTTCACTTTGCTCGATAGAAAAACATCAAAAAGTTAACCCTTTTTGAAAGCAAAACCCAACTGTCTATCAATCATGACAATATCGACACCAGATTTTACATAAACATGCCTAAAAGATAAGTGTTTCAGTTTTTATACTTTTTCTCAAATTACTTTTATAGTGTCAAAAATAGTGATTTGTCGCTTAAGACGTTTACTTTAGAGCGTAATATTTCATAGTAATCATGGAACGGGGGAGTTCGGCAATTGGCTCTTCTGGCTGACTAAGTATGGGGCCATAAGTATGTTGTATAATCAGGTTCTCCTGCAAAGCTCTGATAAAAACCAATCAATTACATTTTCTATAAAGAACGCCAAAAGACAACGAAGCATCTACAATATCTATGGTGTCTACAGGCCGCGGCTACTTTATCTTTTACCATCAGGAGAACTGTACTTGTTTGCTGTACATATTATAAAACAAAGGCCCCGCGTCTGTCTGTCTGTTCGCGATTTACTCAAAAAGTACTGAATGGATTTTCATTCGGTTTTCAACAATAGATAGAACCTTTCTTTAGGAAGGTTTTAGTGTACATAGTAAGTTTATAATTTGTACAAACCAACGATATTAGTTCAATATGTCGGTAAAAAATAAGCCGATCGGGAGCTTTCCTCAAAAGCGCTGCCAAAACCTTTTGAGTTTTAACAAAACAATGTATGGTGGGGTCTTTCCTCTTCGATAGATCTCAAAAAAAGTAAGCGGTGGTATACTTACTGCATTCCCCCCTTCCCTCGCCCCCTCTCGTGTCCTTGAATGCTATTCGAGCGACAGCAGTCTGTGGGTCTTCAGCTATCTACATACAAAATTTCATCGTAATCGCTTCAGTAGTTTTTGCGTGGAAGAGTAACAAACATCCATACTGACATTTTGACATCTAGACATACTCACAAACTTTCGCATTTATAATATTAGTAGGATTTTTATTCTTGAATAACCGAAGCGTAGCGAGGGCGGGCAACTAGTATCTGATGAAATAAAAAATCATATTGATTCGTTGATTCCTCGTTTTGGACAGGGTTTGCTCGCTAGAATAGACTAACTGCCTCTCTTCTTGGCAGCTTGTAAAAGACAAGCATATTGCAATTGAAGATTTTTTACTTTACATAGACCATACAAGGGGTATTTGTGATGCTGCCACCAGACTGGGCCTAGGTTAATTGGATTATTACTGACTAGACTACTGTTAACAGTATGGTGTGTAGCAACTGGGGCAAGTAAAAATCCACCGCATTACCTATTCCTATCTCTATAATGACCCTAACACGATCAGGTCCGGAGGCTAGGTACAATATGCTTAAAACTCGGCCATAGCACTGCAATGCACATAAAGTTAAAACCAATAATTCTTCTTCTTTCTTTAAGTTTTGGCCTTCACGTTAGTATTTTGCCATTCATCAAATAGAAATTTGCATCAAGTTTCACATCATTTTAATAAATTATAATTAGTCATCAGTTATAAGTCATCAGTAAGTCATGTCAGGCTCTTGACACCTTTACACTTTCATTTGATACCTCACGAGGGTAGATTTAAAAATATTTGGCGGTTACAAAATATCCCAATTTTGGGAAATGTATGGTCAGTCTCATAACAATGTTGAAATGGCCAGTAGTTTTATGTTCCATGTAATGAAGTTGAACAGTTTTTGTTCTTGTTTTAAATTTTTTTAGAACATCGGCAATTTATTATGTAAGATCTATGAGATTTTTGAATTTTAAGATTTTCTCACATCTTAAAAAATGTAAAAAAATCGTGTTACCTGATGCAAAATTTCTTTAACAAATGTAAGGTCATACATTGCCACTGAACTGCTGAGACTTTTCAACGAAACTCTTCACTGCAGATAGCTGATGTTGTTAGCAACTTATAGTAGCATTATTTAAATTATGCGCTTCGGCTGTATTCGTCAAGCTTCGGAAATCTGAATGTATTTTAAAGATATCTATATAAAGTTGTTAGTACATCATTAAATTATTTCGCATAAATTTAGATTAGGTCAGCCAATTTAAAAATAAAAGTATGAAGTGTTAAAAGAGTAAAAAGTGTAAAGCCGAAGCGCATAATTTAAATGGTAGTACAATAAATAGATAGTACTTATTCCCAGTAGCTTTAAAGTGATGTTCTCGAAGAAATCGGATGAAAAATAAAGTTTATTACATGTTTTACTTCAGGTATAGTCCATGTTACATATGGAGATGGTGACGTCGCAATGGATATGATACCTGTCTGTTCAGTCGTTAAAGGAGCTATTGTGGCAGCTTGGAGAAGAGGTACCAAAAAGTATGTTTTTTTGTGAAAAAAAAAAGATTTTTTTTAGGAACAACTTACAAGCATGGTTTACTACCACCACATAACTAGCTTAGCCTATACTAGTGAGAATTATGACAGTTATATATATTTTTTATGACATAGGAAGGTAAACAAGCAGACGGATTTCCTGATGGTAAGAAATTCACACCGCTAAGAGACACCAAAGGTGGTATTTGGTGCATTGCCAACCTTAGGTGGGGATGTTAGGCCTCAAGCAAAAGTAAGTTTACCGGCTATTTATTCGGACCGGAACATAAAGGATCATAGGTATATGGCGGGAGGAACATAATTAGGCGTTGGAGATCCGGGCAAGTACGAGTAGTGTCGTAGGACTCTGCCGCCAGTGGTCTTGTTAGTAGTGTAACTTTAATCTTAACATATGCTCGTCTTTAACGAACAGCCTTTCAGATTTTTAGATTGAAGGACCAATTTTACTAATTCTTTTTTTTTGTTGTCTTGATAATTGTCAGGAGAAGGATCATATGAAGAGAAAATGGGGAAAACAATACCTAAATTTGTTGTCATACAAATTGTTAGTAGCTGTTAATCTCAAAGATACGAAGTTCGCCGGGTCGCCTCGTAATGAATAAAATGTTAATATTAGTTCCTTTACTTGGTAATGATCCTGTTCCTCTTGTGCTTTTGATCTCGATCTCTTCTTACTCTTGATCTCTAGTAAGAATTTTTACTAGTTTTTTTTTAAGTTTAGTAGTTTTTTTTTTAATTAATTTGCCCCTTTCTGGGGCCGGCTAAGACATTTAAGCCATGCTGCAACGTCTTCCGTATTAATTATTTCATCATTAGTCACATGTCTTCCGTTAATTATTCTTATACTGTCATTAGTCACTATTTACAAAGTCTCGTCAGGCTCTTGAGTAAAGCGGTTGTCACTTTACAACAGCTCACTTTGGGAGGTTTGGCGGCAGCGAGGAAATTCACGATACACTAATTTCTTCATGATTATTTCATTTGTGCCCGTTCGCTGAACAAAACTAAACTAATTCCCACCTAAATTAACAAATTTCACTCAATATAAACACGAAAATCAATAATTATGAAAAAATACGACCATCTTCATTCACGATGGCGCCAAAACTCCCTTTAGTAGTTAATTTGCACCTTTATGGGACCGGCTACGGCGACTTTTAGGCCAATCTGCCAAGTCTTCGGCATTAATTAAGTCTTTATTTCAGTCATCAGTCACTATTTACAAAGTCATGTCTAGATCTCGAGTAAAACGATGGCTTCGCTACTCAATTTCGTCTTTTGAGATTTGGCAGCAGCGAGGAAATACACAATACACTAATTTCTTCATGATTACTTCATTTGTGCACTTTCACTAAACAAAATTAATCTAATTCCCACCCAAAATAACCGATTTCACTCAATATAAACACGAAATTCAATAATCATGAAAAAAATACGACCATCTTAATTCACGATGGCGCCAAAACTCCCTATTTTTAAGTTAATTTGCCCATTTTTGGGGCCGACTAAGACCTTTAGGCCATGCTGCCAAGTCTTTCGTTTTAGTAATTTTTTTTTAATAGTCCTAATAAGTGATTTCAGGTCATAAGTCATAGGTCAAAGTAATGTCAGGGTCTTGAGTAAGGTGGTTGCCTTGTTACTCAAGCTAGTGAGATATGGCGGCAACCACGAAATTTCTTCATTACGCTAATTTTTAAATTCTTCTTACGCTAATTTCTTCTGTGTGCGCTTTTTCTGAATAAAATTGAACCGGTTTCCACCAAAATCAACTAATTTTACTCAAAAAAATGTCTACTATTTTTTACCTTATTTAAAATCCATTATTATTTTTAGGCTAGCAGTAACTGATGATGTGCCAATTTATAATGCATGTGGTGGAGGCATGTCTAACATAAAGAATAGTGACGTTAATAGAATGGCGAAAGAATTCTCGTTTGAGATTCCTTTCGGAACCACATTATGGTCGGTTACCGTAACCCACGCCACATCTTTTGCAAAATTTTGGACACTAGTTAGTACATATTTATATGTTTGACAATTTGCGCTTGTAAAGGCCCTAAATCTTTACTCGTAGGCTCCTGATGCTCCAGAAAGGAGGAGATTCATATTGCAAATTATGTTTTTTTTTGTATATTTTGTTATGCGGTTACCCAGCCAGTTAAAGCCAACCGCTGTTGGTGTTGGTGTTTTATCTTGATCCGATTATCTTGATTATCTTGATCCGACTAGTGATATTTCAGTTAACAATAATAATAATAATAAATTATCTTTATTAATTCATATAAATCTACAAGGGGCACCTGTGACGCGTCTATATAATAATAAATCGACCACCGGATCGGAACGCGGCCACACACTGAGAAGATCCGGCAAGAAACTCAGCGGTCTTGTCTTTTATTCTTATTTAAAATATGTTTACAATAATTAATGCAATTACACTGTGGAGACGAGACACATTCAAAGCAAGATTATTTTTATTCCTTGTATTAAATCAGTGTATATCACAAGCTCTTTTAAATGAACTTGAATTTCTGTGAGCATACATTAAATTTTCAACGACATACCTACTGAGATGCTACGTTTTCTTTTTTTTATTTTCTAATTTTGATTTCTTTGAATTTTTCTCTCAGGAAAACTCTTAGGCCTAGGTTATAAATTGTCCTTATGGCTCTCTTTTGTAAAATAAATATAGTATTGACTTCGGCAGAACTTCCCCAGAGAAGAATTCCATACGACATGATGCTGTGAAAATAACTAAAATAAACCATCCTAGCGGTTTCATTATCAGTTAATTCTCTCATTTTTTTAACAGCATACGCTGCTGTGCTTAACCCTTTTGCAAGTTTATTAATATGCGAGCCCTTTTGCAATAGCAATTTGCAAAATACACGCCCATTTGTCATTGAAAATTTAATACAATTAGTTTATTTTTTCATTCAAAAAAAGATTGTTTACGTTGAACTAGTGTACAACTTTTGTTCGTTTTGTCATACTTACCTTGTTATCTTTTCACTTTAAATGTAAGTGAAGAGTCATCTGTGAACAATATAATTTCGTGTTAGTCTGTTATGTAGTAAGGTAAGTCATTAATATATACAAGGAACAAAAATGAACCAAGAATAGAGCCCTGGGGGACCTCCATCGTAACAGCAGCTCCTGTTGATTTTTTACTATTAATCTCAACTTTCTGAATTCTTTCATTCAAATAAGAAATCAGGAGATCGAGTGCCTTATTTCTAATTCTATAATAGTACAGTTTCCTGATCAATGTATCATGGCTTACGCAAACTAATGCTTTGGACAAGTCACAGAACACCCCGATTGAATCTTGAAAATCCTAGCAACACTCAAATTTTCTTCCATAATTCTACACAAGCATTGACAGTCAATCTATCTCTTATAAAACAAAACTGTTTGTTATGAAATAATCCTAATTTATTAAAATGTAGTGACATTTGAATCAATACAATTATTTTAAATATTTTACTCAGAGTAGGCAGAATGGAGGTAAGTCGGTAGTTGAAGGGATAAGAAGAACTTCCAGATTTGAACAAAGCTATAACTTTACTAAGTTTCATTAGATCAGGAAATACACCACTTAAAACACAACAGTTAAATATTACAGCTAAATATGGAGCAATAACATTCATTACTAAAGCAAAAATTTTAAGAGAATGTCTCCATAAGTCTAACTTATTGCTAATTTTTAATGTTTTCAAGATTTTCATTATAATATATGACGCATCAATAAACGAAAATTCAAAACTATTTTTACATCCATCTACATATTGCTTCAGTACTGATTCTGCAGGACTGGGTGATAAACTGAGAGCTTTAGTAGTTTCAGCTGCAATGCTGCTGAAGAATTTTTCAAACTCTGTGGCTACTACTGATTCTTCTTTTATGTTCAAATTGTCTATTTTCAAGTGATATTCATTATTGAAAATTGTGTTTCTTCCCGTATCACAATAATTATTAATAACATTCCTAGTAGCTTTTATTTTATTTGTTGAATAAAAGCTATAAATTAAAAGCAATACTTTTTAGCTACTAAAACTTGCGATTGAAAGTTCTTTCATTATACAACTCGTATAACCTTTTCCTACTTTTGTGAATACCCAATGTTGCCCATTCACTAAAAGCTCTGTGCTTACTATTTACTGTCATTTTATAGCCGTAAAAGTCTGATGATGTACAGTTTGTGTTAATGTAAACAATGATTCATGTAGAAGGTTTGGATCTTCATGATACGGCAACATTGGTAATTCTTCTATTAACACTGTCTCCAATCTTTTTAAACGATTTGCATCAACAGGGACAAAAAAAATATCTCTTCTTTGAGTTTTATGAATACCTCTTAGCAATTCGACTAATATAACTAATAATTCGTTCAACAGAAAGGCTCACAATATCTCTGCGTTCTTTAAATTTAGTATTTTTACTAACAATAATTAAGGAGCCACCATGTATCATTGTTGTTCTGCTGAACGAGCTAGCAACCTGGTGATTATTGAAGTTGAACATGAGCTGATGGCTTTTAAGCAAATTTTTTTTATACATAATATATCAACATTGTCCAACGCTAGATCTTTGCCCATCAGACCTTGTATGTTTTGATGAACCAGGTTAAAATTACAATTAATAACATTTTTATTGTTTGCTGGTAAGTGTCTTTTATTAATATTATTTCTATCTTAGGTAACACATGAGATGTCCGTTATAACAAATTTACTAATATTAATTTATGATTCATATGTAGAGCATTGCTAGAGGTTAACTCTATTGTCTCATCAAGTATTTTAAACTACTTGAGTCATGTATAACATTAACAGTATTACTTGACTGCTCAACAGAAGCAGTTGTGTTAGCCAAGTACTTGGCTGTCTTAAATGTAAAAGTGTATAGCGATAATGCTATGTGTCTCTTAAAGACACATAGCATTAATCAGAATGATAATATCTATCTTTTGTCACTAAATAATTCTAATAAATTAATTTCAAATTTATTGTCATATGGCAATTCATAAAGATACTTTTTTTAGATAAGGACGATAATTGAATCAAAACATCAAAATGTTTCTGTAACTCATTTAGATTTCTTCTTCTCCCAATAAAAAGAATTGATACTTTTTGTTAAAATTTGTCCCATATTTTTACCTATTTCATCAGAATACATGATTATTATTTCCCTTGCTGTAATTGGTATTATCAAATCCTTTGTTCAAGTTTTCAGTTAATAAATGTAACTTAATAACCAGTAATCGGATCATGGTAAAATTAATATAGTTGGGGTCGATTTACTTTGCGCTTAGTTATTACTTTATCGCCTCTGTGATCTAGCGGTTCAGTTGTTGGACTTGACTGCATGTGGTCCCGGGTTCGAATCCCAGGTCGGGCAACAAAAAGAAAGTTGGAGTTTTTCCAATTTTCTAATAAAAAAATGTTGCTCGGGATTGGAAATCGCGGTTGGCGATAGGCTTGCCACCTATCACATTATGGGACTGCTAGCCGTGGGTGCTCTGGTTGTGCCTCTGCCTATAGATTCGGGGATATGGGCGTGAAGATACTTTTGTTTTATTATTATTACTTTAAATTTATTGCGTGGACATGGGGTTGAAAATTTATAGGACCATCGTATTGTATATTCTTACCGCTATAACGTTATTACTCGTTACTGTCGTGTCACAGTCTGGAAAATAGCGTGTAAGTTCATTAACATAAGAAGTCTAACAATTAATTGATGGTCGGTTGGACAACACACCATTGCAACTTCAAGACAACCTGCATTTATTACCATCAAGAAATCCGTCTGTATGTTTGCCATCTAATTTTGCTTCAATGAATCCAGACCAGTCACTTTAGAACTCTTAGATGTATTGTAATACTTGCAATTTTTCATCAAACAGATTAATCTTATTGCCAAAAATCGAGGGGCCTTTAGTCAAAAATTCACTTTTTACATAGGCCTAAGCCCTAGCTACAGTTCAGCGGTACTCATACATCTATGGTTTCTTTCAATCATCATCATCATCATCAGCCGGAGGACGTCCACTGCTGGACATAGGCCTCCCCCAAAAAGCGCCACAAGTCACGGTCACCAGCCGCTTGCATCCTTTGGTTTGGTTTTTTTAAAGTCATGGTTATTACCGTCACTCACGACACATTTCCCCGTGTTGGACTGAGCTCCTTTGAAGAATAGACCATCTGCCTTCCGGCCAGACAGCTCGTAAAATGCGAGCAAAGGCTTACTGTCACTAACACCGTGAGATCTGACTAGGTGGTAGAGTTTCGCAGCGACTCACCCGGATTGGTACCACCACCTTACCTATTATTGCCGCCATAAGGTGTTCCGGTTCGGAGGGTAAGGTAGCCGGTAAACTTACTTTTGCTCAAGGCCTAACATCCTGACCTCAGGTTGGCAACGCACAATTACCACCTTTGGTGTCTCTAGGCGGCGGAAATTACTTACCATCTGGAAATCCGTCTGCTTGTTTGCCTTCCAATATCATAAAAATAAACACATGGTTGTCACTATCCCTTCAGGTGAACCGTGCACTTGTGCGCTGATGTATGTGATAAAAAATGACAACATTTCGTTTCGATTGTAATTAGTCATTAACTTCTGGTAATATATTGTTATTTTTCAGACGATTTTCTTGCAGTTATTGCCTTCAATTTTTTTAGACGGTTTATTAAAGATTTGTGGAAAAAAGCCAATGTAAGTATTTAATTTAAATAAGGGGTATCAACATAATATAATAATGGTTATAAACAATAACATATTTTTCCTACTAAAATTTGAAGATCATCTTCCAAGACATTCATCCACTTGGAACAATAATGAGAATTGATTCGGTATTCTAATAGATAGGTATTTTTTATGATATTGGAAGGCAATCAAGCAGACGGGTTTCCTGATGGTAAGAAATTCTCGCCGCCTAGACACGAAAGGTGGTAATATTACCGGCTACCTTACCCTCCTAACCGCAACGCGTCATGACGTTATGGCGGCAGGAGTAGGTAAGGCGGTGGTACCAATCCTGATGAGTCGCTGCAAAACTCTACCACCTAGTCAGATGTCACGGTGTTAGTGACAGTAAGCCTATGCTCGCCTTTTACGAGCTGCTTGGCAGGAAGGCAGATGGTCTATTCTGCAAAGGAGCCCGGACCAACACGGGTATGTTAGATTCTTCTGATCATTCACCAAATCTTATAATCAGAGCTCTAAAACCACCCTCTCCACACTATTTTTGACGAGCATTAGGCAAATAAAGACGAGGCTATTTGCCACGTACTTTAATTTTCGACTATTGCTCAGACACATTGTTTATAATTTTGATGAGCACCCAACTAAACCTGTTTTAAGTTTACGCCATCTTTTTTTTAATGAAAAATAGAAATGAGATGGAATAAGTTAGAATTGTCATATTAGCCCGGACATGTCAAAAAGGAATAGAATATATGTCATGTACAAACTTATCTGACAACAGAAAACATATCTTGTCTCTTTCTATCACTATGTTTGCTAACGCTTACTTAAAATAGCCACCATTGTACTGTTCATCATCATCATCAGCCGGAAGACGTCCACTGCTGGACATAGGCCTCCCCCAAAGAGCGCCACAAGTAACGATCACCAGCCGCTTGTATCCAGCGACTCCCCGCGACTTTGACCAGGTCATCAGTCCACCGGGTGGGAGGTCGTCCAACACTACGTCCTCCGGTGCGGGGCCGCCACTCTAGAATAATTGTATTGTTATCGAAAACTAAATATTAAAAGCTATTATTTTTCACTTTTGCATACATTTATAGACGTCTTGGTGCCATGATTTTTATTTCGGAAAGAGAATCATCAAAATTAGAATCAGTGTTTTCAGTTTCACTGCGCTTAAATTATTTTTATCGCCTTTGTAGTCTAGCAGTTCAGTTGTTGGACTTGACTGCGTGAGGTCTTAGGTTCGAATCCCGGGTCGGGCAACAAAAAGAAAATTGGGTTTTACCAATTTCCTAATCAAAAAAATGTTGCTCGAGATAGGATATGTGCCCGGTTGGTGATAGGCTTGCCACCTTACACATTGTGGGACTTAGTACCTTCGGCTAGTCGTGGTTGCCCTGGTTGTGCCTCTGCCTACCCCTTCGGGGATATGGGCGTGAAGATAGTTTTTTTTTTAGTTTTTGAGTTACACATATTAGTGTCACTGAAAAACCAGTAATCGGTATTGGAATGGGATTAATGTCCATTGTTCACTCTTACTTCTACGTCTCTGTTTCCTTTTGATTATTTCCTAATAATTCTTTTGATTATCTATACATGTAATAAATCTGTAGAAGAGTCAATTCTGTACATTGAAAATATTGAAAAAATAAATAGCAGGGCGTGTTACTGGATCGATACCAAACCCAAATATGTGATAAAAAAAATGTTTGTTTGTCTGTCTGTATGGTCAGGCATCACGTGAAAACTTACGGTTCGATTTCGATGAAACTTGGTATAATTATACCTTATTATCCTGGGCATAAAATGGGATACTTTTATCTTGGAAAAATACGTAGAAAAAAATTTAATTTTTCAGTTTTAACACGCGAAGACCGACATCCGCGCGGACGGAGTTGCGGACGGAAGCTAGTTTTGTAATAATTTCTGCACATAACCCAAAAGTTAAATCTTTTTAAAGGTTGGTGAAAATTCAGCGACGGATATACATTGCGTTTCTAGCAGTCCATCCCTTTTATGGCACGCAATGGACATTCTCCATTGAGAATTATAAAAACCTTTGTAATACAATCAAACAACAAGATAAAGATGAATTTTCTTTTATATACAAAATGGACATGCCAAAATATTACCGAATAAGTGCGCGCGGGACTAGGAAATATCTTTTGAAACTGGACGACAAAGATATACCGAAGAACATATTAATACATAAAAGGTATATCTTTTATTATAATACAGGAAAGAAAAAAGGCAGACGTAATTCCTGTTAGATGTGAAATACACAAATACATATACCACCAGCTGTAGACTGTGGCTACATTCATTCTTATTATTATTAGTCTGGTCGAGAACTGAGTTTCCTGCGAAAAATAGTTCTTGTAATCGCAAAAATATGGTTGTTAGTAATTTGGATTTGGAAAAAATTCTGAGTAATTGGAATTTTGAAAATGAAAATTACAATAGTTATAAACAAAAAAAGAAGAGAAAAAAAAGGTGTCTCCGTTTTGTAGCTGTAACTCGAAAAGTAGTAAAGATAATTTAAATTAAAAAAGTTTTTGTTATTATATTAAGAGCAGCGAATTATGATTTTTAAAATTTATATTATATATATTTATATTTATTTTATGTATAATATAAATTTATATATTGTGGTTTCATTTCCAAACCTAAATCGACCTACACTGAGGCAAAAGGATAAAACATATTTTGTAATAAATTCAATAAATCAGGAAATATATTAAAAATGGATTGTTTAAAAAATCCTGAAAAGAATCATTAACCGAGTTAACGAGGAATTTCTCAATTCTGGTGGTATATTTTTTTATGTAAGAATGTACATTGTCCACCGATTTCTCCGAGGTTTCTAAACCGATTTACGTAGGTTTTTTTTGTTTGATGCGGAATAGCTCCGAATTGGTCCCATAAAAAATTGATTCAGATAGGCCATTAGTTTTTACTTTATGAGCATTTTTTAACCAATTTCACGTATCTCGATGTTTATTTTTATTAAACTAAAATATATTAGCAATAAACTAAAAACTATTTAGTGAAAATAACTACATTAATTAAAACCGTCTTTAAAACTAATAGTACGATTTAAACCTATTAGTAAATGGCACATATAAGTAATAGGTAGCATATTATAATAATTAATATTAAATCTCTATTATTAGTTTTGAAGTCGGTTTTAATTAACTTAGTTATTTTTATTTTAATATTTAACTTTTCTTACTATCCTAATATTGCGACATTTAATAAATATTGGTATTGTTTAAGTTACAATTTTCTCTTTTTTTACATTTCTTTACATTTTTTTCTGTTCTTTAAAGTATTAAGTTGGAAACATATTATTTCGCCTTAAAGAAAATACATGTTTACTTTTACTAAAATCTTTGCTATTATGTTTTTGGAATTAATAAAGGTATTATTTTTAGGCTGCATATAGTGCACAACGTCGTGAAGTTTTCAGTGTACGGTACCATCATTTGGTGGATATGCAAAATGTTAGCTTCAACACTATATTATGGAGAAACAAGCTTTCAAACCCAGATCGGCTAAAAAAATTTTAAGAACAGATTTACAGTTTTAATTTATTTAATTAAAAAAATCACCACTTATTGAATTCATTTTATTTAACTAGCTGTTCCCCGGTGATTTACTCTGGTAATGAAGTTGCTGTTTTATGGAAAAACTCTTTTCAAGTGTCATAGGTGTCAATAGTCCCCGTGTTGGTCCGGGCTCCTTTGCAGAATAGACCATCTGCCTTCCTGCCAAGCAGCTCGTAAAAGGCGAGCATAAGCTTACCGTTAATAATACCGTGACATCTGACTAGGTGGTAAAGTTTCGCAGCGACTCGTCCAGATTGGTACCACCACCTCACCTATTCCTGCCGCCATAACGTCATTACGTGTTCCGGTTTGGAGGGTAAGGTAGCCGGTAAACTTACTTTTGCTCGAGGCCTAACATCCCGGCCTTATATTGGCAACGGACTATTACAACCTTTGGTGTCTATAGGCGGTGTGAATTTCGCAGGAAATCCGTCTATTTCTTTGCCATCCAATCCACACTAATATTATAAATGCGAAAGTAACTCTGTCTGTCTGTCTGTTACCTTTTCACGCCTAAACCGCCCAACCGATTTTGCTGAAATTTGGTATGTAGATAGTTTGCATTCATGAGAAGGACATAGGCATATTATTTTATGGAAATTCAACCCTTAAAAGGGTTAAAAGGGGTGGCAAAGTTTGTATGAGAAAAATATTTTTATTGCACATTTTTGCATGAAACTTTGAATTAAAGCTTATAAGCACAAATGATGAATCACGTATTTCAGGGTTTTTAGAAATTCACCCCCATTGGGGGTTAAAGTGGGTGGCAGAGTTTGTATGAGAAAAATATTTTTATTACACATTTTTGCATGAAACTTTAAATTAATGCTTTTTAGTACAAATGATGAAATACGTATTTCAGGGTTTTTCGAAATTCACCCCCGTTGGGGGTTAAAGGGGGTAGTTAAGTTTGCCTGGAAAATTTAATTCTATTGAAATAATTCTCTGCAATACAAATTATGAGATACGTATCTAAGCGTTTTTTGAAAATCAACCCCTATAGGGGTTAAAGGGGTGGCACAATTTGCGTAGCAAAAATATTTAAAGTATTTTTTACCATAAGTCCATAACAATGAACCACGTACTTCAGTTTATCATTAACGAAAAACACACAAAGAAACTATGATACACATAGTTAAATAACAAATGTTAATATCATATATTAATATCGCAATCATAGCAAAATTGGTTAAAAATCCCTAATCCCTAATAATATTATAAATGCGAAAGTAACTCTGTCTGTCTGTCTGTCTGTTACGCTTTTACGCCTAAGCCCGTAAAACGATTTTGATGAAATTTGGTACAAAGATAGAATAGACCCTAAGGAACAACAAAGGCTACTTTTTATTCTAAAAAAAATAGGGGAAAAAGGGTAAAAAGAGGGGATGAATGTTCATATGGAAATTCGTCATTTTTGAAGCTGTAACAGTGAAACTTTGTATTTAGACACTTTATGATGCAAGAAAGAACATGCCTATGTTCTCACTCCCTTTTCTTACACAAGTATTTAACTTAAAACAAAATTTCATTTCACATCACTAGATATTTTTAAAGCTGTAACAGTGAAAGTTTGTATTTAGACACTTTATGATAAACGAAAGAACATAGGCTAATAACTCGCAAAAATGGGGGAGAATGGGTAAAAAGAGGTAATGAATGTTCGTATAGAAAATTGTCATATTTGAAGATATAACAGTAATACTTTGTATTATTACACTTTATATGAAACTTTGTATTTCGAAAGAACATAGGCTACTTTTTATAGCGATAATTTAATCAAAAGTATACTTGTCAACCTTATTATAAAAGAATATAAACATGAAAACGTGCAAAACCCCGTCACCGCTAAATGTGTTTAGTATAGATAAATTAATTTTCCAGATTTTTCTCTTAATAAAATGAACCGAAACTCGCCTTTTAGGGCTAAGTTGGTATGAAAGCAGTTCGTCTATATTATTTTGTAAGAGCTCGGAACCAAAGTCTATACTATCTATACTAATATTAATAAAATGAAGAGTTATTTGTTTGTTTGCTTGAACTTTCAGTGTTAGAAAGTCCATTTATTGAAGAACGCTTTACATCATCACGCTAAGATCAATAGGAGCGGAGCACAAATGATAAATGTTTTAAAATCGGGGGATTTTTTTCCTATTGAGTGCGTGCGCTGCGTTAACGGTAAAAGTTTCGTAAAAATCATGTATGAAAGAATTGTTCTCCTTTAAAAATAAAGTTCGCGACAGTACATTTCTATCTTTTAAGGTTAGCTTACTATAACCTTTTTTTATGCTAACCAAATTTGTTTCAAAATAATACATTATTTGCGAAGGTTATTTTATAAACACGATGTTAATCACTATCCAAAAAAATACGTCATTCATCACAAGTATTTAATTTAAAACAAAATTTTATTTCACATCACTAGATATTTTTAAAGCTGTAACAGTGAAACTTTGTATTTAGACACTTTATGATGAACGAAAGAACATAGGCTACTTTTCATCACTAAAAAATGAGGGAGAATGGGTAAAAAGAGGTGATGAATGTTCGTATGGAAAATTGTTTTTTGTTTGAAAGGATATATTTCAGAGGTGGTCCCATGGTCACCAGGTCAGAATCTGATGATAAAGTCCTGGGTAAAAACGAGGGAAACTCTGAAAAAATATTGGCAAGAATAGTGTTTTTGTGGATTATGATCACTTGCTAGCATTCGACAATGGTCACTCCATACTCAGACTCAACAGACTTGCAGAATAGGCTGATTGTTAAGTATCTTTGAGGGTTTTGGAGATATTTACACTGACGCAAGGGAGAAGATCAGCTAGCGCTCAGCGTCAAGCTCAAAGTAGAATCATTTTCAGAAGGTTTAATAGGAATGTTTTTGTTAATCCAGGATTCTATTATGACCACACGTTACAGTATAAAAATACTCCTTTGATTTTAATTGGAAAAATTATTAAAAATATTAGCATTGTGATCCCTTAAAATTCAAAGATGAAACGCAGGGTTGTGCTAATGGTAATAGTAATATTAACTATAATTATAAGACGTGTTATTACAATTGGTTTAGTAGACTCGACGTAAATCGCGGTTTTTTTATGTTATTGGAAGGCAAACAAGCAGACGGATTTCCTGATGGTAAGATATTCACGCCGCCTAGAGACACCAAAGATGGTAATGGTGCGTTGCCAACCTGAGGTCAGGATCTTAGGCCTCGAGCAAAAGTAAGTTTCGAGCCGAAACACGTCATGACGTTATGGCAGCAGGAATAGGTAAGGCGTTGGTACCAATCCGAGCGAGTCGCTGCCAA
>NJDD01002151.1:8161-20884 GCA_002245505.1 Calephelis nemesis
AAACTCTAAAAAAATGTTGGCAAAAATAGTGTTTTTGTGGATTATGATCACTTGCTAGCATTCGACAATGGCCACTCCATTCTCAGACTCAACAGACTTGCGGAACTGTCTGACCGTTAAGAGTCTTTGAGGGATTTGGAGATATTTACACAGACGCAAGGGATAAGATCAGCTAACGTTCAGCGTCAAACTCAAAGTAGAATCATTTTTAGTATGTTTAATACGAATGTTTTTGTCTATGCAGGACTATTATGTCCACACGTTACAGTATAAAAATACTCCTTTGATTTTAATTGGAAAAATGATAAAAATGTCCGCATTGTGATCCCTTAAAATTCAAAGATGAAACGCGGGGTTGTGTTAATGGTAAGGTATTATTACTTTTGCTTTGTGAACCAGCCGATCCGCTAAAGTCTCTTTTATTGTGCAATTCTGATAAATCTCGAAGATTTTTAAGCAGTATGCGGAAATGCAATAATTGTTTTCAAATGACGTCGTTTGGAGTAGGTAGACACATCATTATGTCAAGATGTTCTCTCACATTTTTCTGTGCAAGGTCAAATTTATCACAGAATCTGTTCATACTAATATTAAAAAGCTGAAGAGTTTAATTTTGTTGCCACAATTTCTAAATGTGAGTTTGTTGGCCTAACTGTACAACCAGAGCGCTCACGACTAGCCGAAGACATTAAATCAGATTTGGTAGATGACAATTTCTAAATGTGAGTTTCTGAAGATATCCCCGAAGTTCTGCCTAACTGCACAACCAGAGCGCTCACGACTAGCCGAAGACATTAAGTCCAATTTGGTAAATGACAATCCTGTAGCCAACCGGGCACTTATCCAATCCCGGGCAAGTGGCAACGTTACTTTTAGTAGAACATTGAAACTTCACAATTTCTATTTTTTTTTATGTTGCCTGGACCGGAGATCGAACCCAAGATCCCAAGAAGTCATTCCGAAGACGCACGGTTAGACCTCAGAGACGATATGTATATTTCTAAAATTTCTAAAAAAAATCTGTTAGAGGTTTCCATAACTTGCTATACAGTTTAATTTCACAGGATTTGCCGAAGTGCAGATAAAACTGTAAACACAATAACGTATTCCTACTATTTATCTGAGGTAAAATTAGAAAAGAGAAAGTGTATGTTCAGTTTTGACGGCAAAATTGCTAAATTGATTTTAACAATTGAAAAAAAAGAAACTTTGGATAGCGACATAGGCTACATTTTATCTTAAAATTTTAACGAACAATGTTTTAGAGCTATAAAATATCAAATTTTAATTTTAAAAAAAATTCTCGTGTCACAATGTTCGTTCCCATACTCCTGTTAAACGGCTTGACTGATTTTCATGAAATTTTGTGAGCATATTGAGTATGTTTGAGAATCGGCCAACATCTATTTTTTATAACCCTAAGTGATGAGGGTGAATCTTTTTCACACCCCTAAGTGATAAGGTTGACTCACCCCAATTTATTCATAGCAGAACAGCGTCTGCCGGGTCAGCTAGTTAATGATATAAGTATAACACTTTCTATTGCTGCAGGGAGTTCAAACGTGCTATTGATTTTCCAGTCTTAACATCGGTCACGAAATAAAATAATACAAGTGGTCTATTTAAACACAAAACCCGAGTATATAAATTTACTTCTGCAATAAGAAATGATAAACCTAATAATAATAAGATATTATGATTAGACACAGATTTTTATTAAGCGTCTCTAAAATTTATTCGATCTTTAATGTAGGTACATAACTTTTTTTGTTTTGTTCCTGTTTGTATACCTATAATTAAGACAGTCTTCTGCTTGTAGGATGATTTATTTTGTCTAGTATTAGATGCATTTTTTTATATTTTAAAGAGCACCATTACACAGTATTCCGCTATATCTTGTTCCATACTCAAGGGTTGCCTGGAAGAGATCGCTGACTTGGCGATAAGGCCGCCTTTGTGTATCTTATAATTTGGTATTTGACCGCCTCGTTGGTCGAGTGGCTAGCGTACACGCCTAACAACACCGACTAACCGCGAGGCTCGGGTTCGATTCCCGACGGGGGCAGGCATTTGTGCGATGAACATTTAGATGTCTGCATTTCCGGACCTGGGTGTTTATTAAATTTATTTTAGTATCTATTTAAGTATTTCTATGTATTGGTATCGTTGACTAACACCCATAACACAAGCATATAATTTGCTTACTTTGGGGGTTAGATTCAATTTGTGTAAGTCCAGGGATATTTATTATTTATTTATTTAATTTAGGTTTTATTTGATGTATTTGTAATTTCTCTGTATTTGGTGCACAATAAAGAGTTATTGTATTGTTTTGTATTGTATTGCATTGTGTTGGTAACGCGTTTGATCAGCAAAATTAGGAATGAATTTTGTATAACTCTCCCTCACTTAGGTTACCCTAGCAACTTACCCCTCCACCTGGTTTCTTTTATGTTCGAACTTAAAATTATTAAGTATATCTACACATCTACCAAATTTTCTAAAGATTAGATCAAAACTACTCAAGTTGTCGTCGAACAAACATACAAACATACAAACGCAACTCCATAGCAACTGAAACGCAACTGAATAGTCTTCACTCGCTTATCTCGCTCGCTCAATCAAATGTATAAAATATTTCTGCACTAATTATTGTACCTACTCGTAAAACCTAAAGTAAATTGTTTGTGTCAACGATAGCAATACATAAAACATACACAACAAGATACCAATATAAATATAATAAACACCCAGAATTAGAAATATAACAAATATAGTTCTTTTACAAAAATGTACCAAATACCAGTCTTTGCTAAATTTAAAATTTACTTTACTTTTCGTTAAGGTATGGTAAATTTTTAACTTACAAAGTGAAAAGCGGCTACAAACTGAAAGATATCAGGATCTTTTTAGTTTGTAGCCGCGATTTCAATTCTGCAATACGGATTATGCTGATGTAGTAAGTATTGCTGCTTGTGTGATCCATAGAAATAGCAGAAAACTATTTAGTCCTGTAAAATAGGGAAATACCTAAGTCAGCTAATGAACGAATGAACTTCAAATTTACAAAAAAAATAATATATTATTTGTATATATTTTTTTTGTAAATTTCACACCATACATTTACAGTTTATAGTACACAAAAGGCGATCTTATATGAATTACTAAATCTCACAATTATTACAACGTGCATTCATACTTAATAAAACATTATAAAATTTAACAGTACACAAAGGCGGCCTCGTTGCATCCTGAGCAGTCTATCATAATCTTAGAAAATAGTACACTATAAAATCAAAATTAATACTATTTCATAGAGTATGAAACAAATGAGACAATCAGGTGATTGTTCATGGTAAAGACTCAGGTGAGTCTTTACCATGAGTTGGTATAGATTACGTTCGGTAAGTTACTTGTCAAAATCTATGACACTTTTGGTGTAAAAATGAGTTTCTGTTAGTTGCCAGTAGGAGCGCTGTTCGAAGTTTTTATAGAAATTTACACAGAGAGCAACGAGTATAGTAAACTTGACAAGCCGTAAACTCTTTGTAAGGGCTCTGTTTGTAAATAATCACTGAAAATAAAACGTGAATATCCGAAACATCAGAAGTATCACAGATGCCTTGTCAATCTTTAAGGAGTACTTTGAGTACTCTAATTTCTTCAAGGTCCCTAAATTGTATGCATTTGGAATTATTGCAGTTGATAACTGGACTATAATTGTAACCGGCAAAAATGTCTTAAAATAAAATAAATCACCACGCAGTTTCTAATTAATTAAGAACAGTAAAACTGCAAAAACCGACTCCAACTGTTTCATTGGATACTATGTCGCGATTTGATAATTGTTTTTTCGAACGATATCAAATGTTTCCGAAATGGTCCCACATAAATTTCGTCAACATACTAAGTACTAGTAGTTTTTGATTTACACTTAATAATGCAAACATAATTTTATGCACTATTAATAACTCAAAAACCACTAGTCGGATCATGATAAAACCAATATAATCGCGTGACACACGTACGAAAAAATAAACAAACGAATTGAAAAGCTCCTCCTTTTTGGAGTCAGTCAGAGTCAGTCAAAAATGAGATACCATAAAATTAGAGTTAAGTAAAAAAATCACACTGAATAAAACTTAATCAAAGTATCTTCACGCCCACTACCCCAAAGATGTAAAAGGACAACCAGGGCACCCACGACTAGCCGAAGACACTAAGTCCGACAATGTGATGAGTGGCAAGCCCATCGCCAACCGGACACATAATATCTAATCCCGAGCAACATTTTTTTTATTAGAAAATTAGAAAAATCAAATTCTCTTTTTGTTGCCCGACTCTTGATTAGAACCCGGAACCTCATGCAGTAAAGTCCAACAGCTGAACCGCTAGACCACAGAAGCAACTTAATCAGAAGCAAAAATAAGATTGAATGAAATTGTGGATCCACGGTCAATCTTTAGTTATGCAGTAATATTAAATTACTCGTCTTACAATTCAAGTATTATCCTATTGTCTTTTCCCCTGCCGTTTGCAGTCACCCAATACCTGGAATATTCTAGAAACCGGGATGGAACTATTTGGGAACTAGTACTATTTGCAACCGGATTATTCATTGCCTTATTGAATTCCTCGAAGCGAAATGTGCAAAGTTACTGGTCTCTAGTTAACATTGTACATAATGCTACTTGAAAGTTGAAACAAAGAGTATTATATGGAGTTGTTATTTAATAATTAATCATTTCGCTTAAAGCTCGATTTGGTCTGCCAATTTAAAAATAAAAGTATAAAGAGAATAAAAAAGGTAAAGCCGATGCGCATAATTTAAATAATAGTACTATAGGTACGTACAGTTATCAACATATATTAAAGTTGTAGCACGGTAATATTATGCAGATAATATTACCGTGGTTATAGGCAATACAGAATGCGTTGTAGGTACGCGCGTATAGTTATACGTCACATAAATGTTATACGTCGCAACATATTAGCCATTTAATAAAAAACCGTTATCTGTTGAAATGTCGATAAAAAATTGTGAGAAAAGCACAAAATTTAAAAAAAATCTATAAATGTCTGTGTACGGCACATCAAGTTTCTGATTTCTATCGGCTTAAAAGAAATGTGAGCGTGGGATAAGAAGTTGGCTGTTACTGCTGGTTTGGGTAGTAGGACAATTGTCCTGTTCTCAAACCAGCTCTACTAACCCAACTCAGTAATCAGAAGCAACAACTAGAAATGGACAGCTCAAAAGGCGGCCACTGAAGTAACCCGGCAGGAAAGCTACTGCCGGTCCAGGGTTCGCAGGTCCACCACCGAGCACAGGCACCACATAGTTCTTTTGTAATTTCACTTCAGTTTATTTTTGACCATGTTTAGTGATCAAGATAGAAGGTGACCAAAACTATTTCACTCTTAAATTTACAAGTTTTTCAAGCCAAATCTAGAACCAGAATCCAGAAAGATAATATAGTTCTGTATTTAAAAAATTAACAAAATTTAAACATTTTCTTTTACCAGCTAGTATAGCAACAAAACCATTTGTAGCCAGGTAATGAAAAAGTGTAAGGTAAAATAATATTACACTTACATATGTTTACAGTCAAGCCCTATGCAAGGTACACGGAGTATAGAGTGCTAAGTGAATGAAGATCATTGGGTCGGCTAGCTACACACTACAAAACAAATATAGATATGTCATAAAATTGTATTGTTGCAGGTTTGTACAATAGGTGTACTGGCGAACACGATGAATGTTGCGGTCCTGACTCGCCGGGACATGGCTGCAGCACCAATAAATCGTCTGCTGAAGTGGCTTGCGGTTGCCGATGTCTTCGTCATGCTAGAATATGTACCGTTCTCCATATACAAATATCTGGTAAGTGTGTTCTTGGCTTTATTTTAGTAGAAAAGATAAACTTCGTACCATTTAACATTGGCAGTTGATATAGTTGTTGTTGAAGAAAATCTTTTATTTTCCTTTTTCTTACACGTTTGATTTTATTATTTTGCTTAAATTTTTTCCTGTATTTTCGCTATCAGAAAGTATGCGTCACCGAAAAGACAGATACTTAAATTTCGTCAACGTAAAATCATTTTTCATATAAACTTTCATTCCCCATTATAGTTTTTTTCGGCTTGAATCTAAAAAAGTTAATTTTGTTTTAAGCCTTTAAGCCTTGTCTTTAGCTATATGTATTCTAAATTTAATCAAAATCTATTCTACAGTTTACGCGTGAACGCATATTAGCCAGATAGATAGACTTTCGTATGTACAAATAGTAAGAAGTAAGGAAGTATGAATAATCAGATTGGTCAAGGCGTTCTTCAGTTTTAGTTTTATGCTAAAATTTGATAATTTATTTATATTTTGTAAATTGGTAAGCAAGCAACCCATTGACCTCAAGCAAGAATAATTCATCAATAGATCTATAAGTCGTTGATTACTACCTTGGAATTTCACGGTGTTGGTCCCGGTCCACCATCTGCCTCTCCAGCCACCCACCAAGCACGTAAGAGGCGAGCTCCGAGAGGCCAGGTTAAAATATAGGTTATTACCAACAAGACCACTGGTAGCAGAGTGCTGTGCAGCAATTTGTTCTGGTAGGGATCTCCCGTCCTACCCATTCCTGTCGACTGTCTATCAAATGATCATTACGGTAACAGGAATGGGTTCCTGTTGCCATAATGATCATTTGGTAGCCAGTGGATTTGCTTTATAGGTCTTCCATTCCGGCCTCAGGCCACGTGCAACATATATGGTCACTATAGGTCATGGTCGTCTCTTACCATCAGGGCAGCCGTTTACTTGTTCGCTGACCTTTAACATAAAAAAAGCCTGGCAGTAAAGATTCTGCACAGCAGCCCAGACCAACACGGGAAAACGCGGGTTAGATCTTTCTGTGTAATTTGTCCAAAGATATTTATTAATAACGATTTTTTTACAGATACTACCAGAAAAACTGGAATTTCCCTACTCCTGGGCCATGTACTTGTTGTTCCACATGCATTTTGCTCAAATACTACACACTGCCTCGATATGCCTGACACTTTCCTTGGCTATTTGGAGATACATCGCTATCAAGTATGTATCCCATTTTCTTACTTGGGAATTATTGTTTTGTTTTTCGTAATGATTCCAGGATTTTTTTACGATAATGGAAGGCAAATGAGAAGATGGATTACCTGATGGTAAGAAATTCACGCCGCCTAGACACTAAAGGTGGCAATAGTGCGTTGCAAACCTAAGGCCAAAGTTTTAAGTTTTCATCATCATCATCAGCCGGAGTACGTCCACTGCTGGACATAGACCTACCCCAAAGAGCGTCACAAGTCACGGTTACCAGCCACTTGTATCCAGTGACCCCTCGCGACTTTGACCAGATCATCAGTCCACCGGGTAGGAGATCGTCTCACACTACGTCCTACGGTGCGGGGCCGCCACTCGAGAACCTTTCTTCCCCAATGGTTATCGGTTTTGCGAGCAATGTGGCCTGCCCATTGTCACTTCAGCTTGCTGACTCTCTGATCTATGTCGGTTACCCTCGTTCTCTTACGGATCACCGAATAACGGATCATATCTCGCAGAGAAACACCGATAGCTCTCTCCATAGTCGCTGAGCGACTCTGAGCTTATTTGAGAGGACTACATGTATATATCCACTTATAGGCTTATTTGAGTTTTCCGTATAAGTATTAAGTAAGTTTGTCGGCTATCTTATTTTCCTTCAATAAAAATATGAACATACCTACATATTATGATCACACCAAGGCTTTTCGGGGTCCACTATCGAGAATTTATAAATAATAACCTCCTGCGACGAATTCTGTTCTACTTGACAGGTAATAACAGTTTGTCTCATAAAATTCAAGTGCTGTTTGTCCTATTTTTCTAAACACTTTCTGCTTCTATACAGGGTAACTTTAAAAAGACAAGCCAAATCTTAATATAAGGGGCAAAGGCTTAAATGGTAATGCATTCTTAAAAATTATTGCCAAATTGTAATATTTACTTTTATTTGAAACAGTCAGCAAAAATGCTTCACTTGTCACGCTATGTCGTACCTAGTACAAGTCATAACGTCACCAGCCTGTTAATGCGACGGCGCTCGATAGGAACCAGTTTTATTATACTTTGTTAACGTTATAACCATGCATCTTGTGTTTTGCGTCCTAATTTTTTTTTTAATAATTTCTAGATCGAAAGTATTATAGATTTCGAACTGTTTGTCAAAATTTAGCTGGTGCTTTAGATGTAACCCTGTATATGTAAATCTAATATAATCTTTACGGACAAATATTTCAGATACATCTGGAATATACATACTGTATTCATACTGTATATAATATACATACTGTATATAACTGTATACAATATACATACTGTTTATTCCAAATTTCAAGTTATGTACCTAAAGGTGCTGATAGACTTGAGCATTCACTTGTAACAGAACACCGTGCACTCGCCGTTTTTATATTTTTCGAACTGAACAAGGAGCCAAAATAAACATAGATCCAAACATTGCTATGAACATTTTCATGAGCATTCTAGTCGATGCTCGTTAAAAAATATTCTTCACGATGGTGTCAGATTTGACGGTCGCGTGTGCTGCATTTATATTTATTGATAATTCTCATTACGTGAAAAAAAGAAACAGAGCAACTTTCGATGATCAAAGCTTGGCTCGGCAAAAATCTCGAAGCAATGCTCTTCAGAACGCTTGATAGAATGCTCGCTAAAATATTCTCGTTATTTTTTTCTGACTTAACATTCGCACGAATGTTCATTACTTAGTGTCTGCTCAAGTCTATCAGCACCTTAAGTGGACTATTTACATTGAGAGTTTTGTGTCTGTAATTTCTGAACTTCAAAACTTCATTTGTAAATGTACATTTTGTAAACAATGTCTCATTTACGATATTAACGGGGTGGAGCGAGTCGGATTGGGGCGCATTGCTTTGCAAAGCACCAGAGGTTTACCAAAGAGTAAAAAAGTAGAGAGGAGAAAAAATTCTAAAATCGTCAAGTATAAAAAGTTGTCGTATAAACCTTAAGCGCTAAAATATCATTAGCCACTTATTCGCATTAATTTTAATGTAATTTGATAATGTGAAATTGTATGAAAGCGATCTAGGCAGATTACTACGCTCGCGTTACTATGCACCCTGTCCAGACGTTTTTCGTCAAATTAGTCAATTTGGTGGCCTTTTATTCAAATTTGTCCAGTCAAATTACACAAGTTCTCGTTGCTGCCAAATAGCATTAAACTATTGAGTAAGGAGGCCACTGCTTTACCCAAAACTACCATGATTTTCTACGACGACTTGTGACTTTTAAATAATTTAAATCCAATTTTAAAAAATCGGGTAACTTGATACAAATTTAAATTTGATTTTTGTCAGATGCTAACGTCCATGCCGAAATGTTAAAACACACTTCAATAGAAAAATAAATTTTCGTCTGATTAATTGAGGGTGTAATGTCGACCGGAAGATAAGATAAAACGGGATAGGACAAAAGGTCAGGAAACTTCAGCTCAAATGACTCGTCAAGTATACTTTACGTGGGGATCTTGATTGAAACGGGTAATTACGTCTTAACTGCCTAAATATAATACCATATCACTACATGGTATAAAACAAAGTCGCTTTCTCTGTCCCTATGTTCCTTTGTATTCTTAAATCTTGAAAACTACGCTACGGATTTTGATGCTGTTTTTTAATAGATAAAGTGATTTAAGACGAAGGTTTATATGTATATTTCACAACCGCTCAAAACCAGGGCGGACCGCTAATAATACGACTTCATGTTTCTTGTTTTGTTGATTGTAGTGTAGTTGTTTGGGAGTTGCTGGTAACCACGTGAAGTCTCTGCTTCGATTTCCAAGTCCAGCAACTTGATTTTTTTTCAATCTTCTAATAAACTAAACACTTAACACTTAATGGTACTAAAATAGTTTAGGCTAATCGTGGAAGTCCTGCTTGTACATCTAGTTTCCTCTTCGGGTATGCGGACGTAAAGATATTTACAAACTCATTAAATTCCTAACTGCTCGGATTTATTGAGAGCCCACTTACTGAAGTTGACTGAAATTCCGAGACAGAGCAAGGGTCAGGAAATAATTGTACTAATAGCTCTTCAAGAATGTTTGTCGAATTCAGAGGCTCTTAACTGGAAGGGAGGTTAGTTCCAGCCCTTATTGTAGGTATATCGAGTGCAAATATACTATTTAAAAACAAGATGTTGCCCGCGACTACGAAATCTAAATAAATATACACCGCTCAAATTACAGTGTAACGACAATTGCAACCATGGATTCTGTACATGATAGACAGACAGTTAGAATTTCGCGTCAGAAATTTCATGTTTTTTTCAGAAAAAATGTATTTTATTTATTACTAGCTGCGCCCCGCGGTTTCACCCGCGTAAGTCCCAATCCCGCGGGAACTCCGGGATAAAAAGTAGCCTATATGTTATTCTGGGTCTTCAGCTACCTACATACCAAATTTCATCGTAATCGGCTTTGTAGTTTTTGCGTGAAAGAGTAACAAACATCCATACATCCATACATACAAACTTTCGCATTTATAATATTAATAGGATCGATTTTTATTTAAAATCTAATAAACAACATATTTTTACTAAAAACAGCAATGTAAATAAAACAGAGTATTAGGTCGGCACTTTCAGCTCGCAACGTACGGCTTGATACTTATACTTTATTCGCTATACATGTCGGGCTGAAAATCTGCTAAATATTTAACCACTTGTTAAAAACTGTAAAAGGAACTTTGAAGTCTGACATATATCTAAACTACCAAAAATATTTTCGTTACGGTCTCAAATACACCCTGTGTAGCTCTCCTCCAGGAAATCGTTTAGATACTGGAATTAAAGAAGGTTGTGTCACTCCACCTCCAATCTTGAAAATTATCACACCATAAAATTACTCCATTGGGATATGACAGAAGGACAAACAAACACTTTCATTTATAATAGTAATATGGATAGGCGACATGTTTTAAAATTCAAATTCGAAATCTAAACTAATAGGTATTGTAAAATCTACAAAAATCTGTTTGTTACGCTTTCATTGCTAAACCGATTTTGGCGAAGTAAGTTAAGATTCTCAGAAAAAGAGTTCAGTATATTAGACTGAGCGGTAGATACTGCTTCTAACAAAGACTTCTGAAAAGACTATTATTTCCAGATGGAAAAGATATCAAGTCTTTGTTATAAGTGTAATCTCCATTAGTATTACAGTTTCACGGACACAATACATTTTTTGTTGCTTTCTTGATACGATGTAGATTTTAAAAGTACGCTGACAACCCAAGGTGGAGACATCAGACAAGTTTATCAGTAAACTTCACCCCGACAAATTGATAAGCAAGCATTTCAAATTCAACCAGAACGTTTACTTGCTTTTAATGTTTTTCAGTATAACATGTCAAAGGGTGGTTCTTTTGATGGTAAGATACAACCGCCTCCTATGAACAACTTCAATGTTACTTGTTACTCGTCTGTTCTATCCTATAATACGGAACAGGATAATAACATAGATGATCTATGATCTATGACATTCTATGATATGATGATGTAGATTATTCTACTAATTGCATAAATTTTTCAAGATTCAACTGAATTGGGCCAGAATCAGAAATAGAACAAGGGTCAGGAAACTATTGAACTAATAGATCTTCAAGTTCAGATTGTCAAATTCAAAAGCTCTTAATAAGGCCGGGAATTCTGCTCCAGTCACATATTCTATAAGAGGATTGGTGCTCTTAATTATTGCTTCGATTGTTGGATTACGATGAAATCCATGCTAAATTTGAAATGGTTGAACCGATGTTAATAATTTGGCAAAGATATAGATAGATGTGTTTAATTGTAATTACGTCAAAACCGCTTAGGTAACAGATTTTAATAACTTGGTACAGATCATTAAACTTTTTACCTTAGAGTAGTTCTCAATGAAATTGAAAGAAATGAAATATATTTTCTTGATAAATATGTATTAGAAGTTTTTTTTAAAAAAAATTGTTTATACCAACATATTTCACCAAATTGTGGTAGGTATGCAAATATTTTTTACTGCAGATTCGGCGAAATTTGTATTGCTTGACATTATAGCTACTAATAAGTCTTATGGATTAAAGTATTGTTTTTCTGATTTTCCCTAAAAGTTTTTTGGATTTCTTTTCCTATTAACTTTTTCTGACAAATAATGAACACAACTAAAAAGAATTAGCATTATTGGTCCATTCTTTCAGACGTTGAAAATGACCACGCGAAATGGGGATTAATTTTTTTATAGGTACATAGTACAGATTAATTTTCGAAATTTTGATATTTTTTTAAAATGTGACCACCGTTTTCAAACCTTGTCAGAAAAAGAGACAGCGAAACAAACTCCTTCAACCAAAATATATTTATTTACTACGATATTTATATCAAGAAGAAAAAATATCGATTATACTTTTCTGCGAATAAAGGCGTTTATGCGTGTACTTTTATAAGTATATTATAGCTCTGTGGTCTAGCGGGCCGGCGTCGGATTTCACTTCTTGACGTCTCGGGTTCGATTCCTCGGTAGGGCAACAAAAAATAAAGAAAGAAAAAGAAAGAAAATATATTTATTTGCGGAATATGTGTGTTAAGGTTGTTACAAAATTATTTAAGCTTTCCAACATATTCTACCACATTGTGGTGTGCAA
>NJDD01002151.1:20999-34103 GCA_002245505.1 Calephelis nemesis
TGTACTTTACCTAAAGAGTCTCTCAGTTCACTAATAGCGGCTTGAAGATAATCACGTTTATTTAATGCACCAGCAATATTTTGATGCAGCAACCTAAATTTATTCATAAAAAAACTGGTTATTACTAGTTAAATTTAATGATTTATCAGCTGTTTTCCTAAAGTAATAGGAAACGTATACATACTTTCAATTTTCTATTAAAAAAAAAACAGTAACAATCGTGGGACTGCCGATAGAAGTGAAAACGGAACTATTAAGTTGAGAGTAATTAAAACTATATGCAAAAATTATATGAATTTTTTTATGTTTTATTTATTAGTTACATATTAAGATGGGTTAAACAAATCATGAATAAAATATAAACACAAAGTGGTTGAAAAAATAATTAATATACAATTATCTTGTCAGTCAGAAATAGTCAATGTATTAGTGTATACGTGTACACACTCATACACCGACTACTGCGCGTGCACTAGTCTGGCTCTCCATAGCTATAGATATACTATTATCATTAGCATGTCGGTGACGCGAACCGAGGATTTTACCCTCTACCAAAACGCTCAACGCGCCTAAAGAAGTTTTCACTTCAATAACGTTGCCCGGGATTGTGTGAACTGTCGAATTAGGCTTGCCACCTATCACAAGGATTCAAGACTATCAGGAATTTTGTCATATACAGGAATTGACGTACAATATATTTATTATTTTTATTAATATTAAGGTTTTGGTTATGCACAGAAAATTCCTCACTATTTCTAAAATGTGAAATTCCTAAAATTTCAGCATTTTTTTAAAATAAATTATGAAAATAGATTTTTTATAAATAGGCACACACACAACCAAAATGTATACGCAAGCACATGGTATTTTAACACGCTTTTTCAGCTTGGTAAGTATCTACGCAATAGAATTTTATTTTTTTTAAATTTTATTTTCACCCATTTTGCAGAGTCGGATTGAATTAAAACCTTACACACTTATCAAGGAGCGATGAAAATACAATAATTTTAATAACATGTTTGATTATCTTGATCAGATTACTCAGGGTCTGGTGTCCTTTAGAGCTTTTGTTGTATGCGTTAAATACAGACATACATACATATCTTCACGCCGAGTCCTAGCGTTATATTTGCTAAAACAATTCCCTTTATTTATCACAGAGTTGAATAAAATTACACTTCACATCATTAAATTCAATTAGTATAATAAGAAATATCACAGTATTAAAATAACTTCGCAATGAAATAATCCTAAATAATCTTATACACGCATATTAGTAATTTTTTTTAATTACATGTTTGTAGCTTTTGCGTCACTGTATACCTATTATAAAACAAAGTCATTTTCCACTATTTAAGTCATATGCATCTTTAGATCTTTGAAACTGAATAGAATTTGCGTATCAAAATTTGTTTTAATAGAAAGAGTGATTCAAGAGGAAGTTTTGTATATATATTAAAAAATAGCATAGAAGTATGACCAACCGTGCGACGCTGGGGCGGTTATATATTTAATTATAATCCAATGAGTTATTAAAAAACAACAAAATTGCTTATAATTAACAAATGTAACCAAAGACAACATATATAAAGACAATATATATATTTACTAATCTCTGATGTAACTAAGCGAAATGTAGGTATTTACGCGCCAAATAAAAATGACATTTCACGTACGATGCAACGCGCTAGTGAGGGGAAGTTGTGCTAGTGATGTACATTAACTAAAGCCCGGTGAAGTTGAAAAAACCGCGAGGTTGGCAACATATTAGTCCTTCCAAAAAAAAAACATTATTAACAGTCAAATAATATAAACTGTTAAAACTCTGTTTAACAATGTGTAGGTGAAGAATAAATAAATAAAACAAATAAAGTAAGTTTAATGACTTTCCTTTCTTTTGCAGAAAATAATTAATTTCGACAAACGAATTGAATCCCCCGGTTTAAGCCTTTAGCAATCTGTGGCTGATATCTGTTTTAATTAATAGCTTCGTGTTAAATGTACTCGGTAAGACGTTTGAGCTGTTGTTTGGTGACCCTTGTCCTCCACCTAATCCTCTCGAATAAACTTTCTGTAAACCCAGACAAATTAATATCGAAATGGTATTTAAATTTCTTAATTATTTGTTATGCCTCTGTCTGTCTTTTGTCCAGTGTCGGACTTAAATTCTTGAGGTCCCGGTTTCGATTCCAGGGTCAGGCAATAAAAAAAATTGGAAAAATTATATTTTCAATTTTCTTATAAAAATGACGTAGATTTGTGGATTAGATATGTGCCCGGTTAGCGATAAGCTTGCTACCTATCACATTGTGGGACTTAATGTCTTCGGCCAATCGTGGGTGCCCTGGTTGTGCCTCTACCTAACTCTTCGGGGATATGGACAGGGAGACCATATCCCCTACCATATTTTTTAGAAATACACATTTAGAAATTCTAGCAACAAAATTTTGAGCATTGAATGTTGTTAAAAAAATACTATTCAATCATTATCTTATCTTGACACTTCGGAATCAACACCTATCTTTCTAAAAAAAAGAACCATAAAAAACGGTTGGCTATTGGCCGAGTAATCGCGTATCAAACATACAAAAAAACGTACAGCCGAATTGAGAATCTTCCCTTTTTTGCAGTCGGTTAAAAATATGATAACTTGCAGTTGTGTTTGGTTTCTCCCTTTAATCAGCTCAATGAATACCATTTCTTTTACCAGAAAACGCAAAAAACCTCGTAATACTTATGTGTCAAACTTTGACAGTAGCTATAGTACTCGAAGCTACTTTGTCTATATCTATACTTCTATAGTAATATTACAAACAGGAAAGATTTGATTTTTAGTTTTTTGTTTGTTTGAAATTAATAGGCTCCGGAACTTCTGGATCGATTTCAAAAATTCTTTTACCTTTAGAATGCTACATTATCCCTGAGTAACATAGGCTTTGTTTCATCAAAATCGGTGCAGAAGAAGCCAAGTTATCCCGGCGAAGCTGCGTGAAAATTGCGTTAAAAATAATAAGAATCAAATTTATGAAATTCGAATTAACATTTCTTTCACATAGATCGAGTGTCAACCCTACGTAAGAGTCTCTTTCATCATAAAAAGAACGTTTCATTAATGTTTACAGACTTTAATAATCCACTAGAAACGTTAAAACAGGCCGTAAAATAAATGTAAAGGAAATCGTAAATGAAACTCTTTTAGTCCATTCATTTCACTTAGCGCAGTTTGAAAAATTAAGTTATAAGTTCAAACAATTTACGTAAAGCAGAAATTTGTTTTAAACACTGATTGTTTTTTCAGGTACTCAGATAGAAGCCATATTTTATGTACAGAGAGACGTTGTAGTATCGCCATTCTGACGAGTTTTCTTTTGCCGCCAATTTTATGTATTCCTACTTTCATGGTAAGTAATACTTTACTAATATTATTACAAGATGTTAGAATGTGACAACCATATCACTCTTTGGGGACTGTTCCACAATATTAGTTGCTGCAATATTTATCTAGAGCAGTGTTTCCCAATTAGCAATAGCATAACTAATTCAAAATAGCATCAAGGGATGCGCTCAACAATCTCTGAACTAAAGTATGAAATATATACTTAAGAACTAAATATTGTCACCGACTTTAGCTCGAAAACGACTTGAGATTGAAGCTGTTCAATAGGTGTGCAGTGAATGCATAAATGAATGAATACACTTTATTATGCACCAAAATTTACAAAATAATACACACTCTCACTTACTTTACACAATCTGTGTTTGTGTGTTTTTTAGTGTCTTGCAAAGTAAATGTTATTGATAACAAATAGAAAATACACCTTATTTATTATATATTTTTTTAAAGTGGTATATAGAAACTGGTAAAGTCTTGTTTGAATTAATTTGGAGCCACAGTTTTAGAGCACCCACACACCACCTTATATATTCCTGTCGTCACAGCGTCAGTGCTCGCCATTGTCATATTTCGTGATGAGAGCCAGTAGTCGTGGCAAATACGTGTCCCCAAGTTCCCGGCCAAAAGGTAAAGAAACACCAGTAACATATTTGATGACTATACGCGACGGTTATTTCTTACCACTCGGAGAATCGCCTGCTTGTTTGCTATCTGTTATTTAAAAAAAAAGTATTAGCTATTAGATGTCGCATGAGATTTATAGAAGAGGGGTGTTACTTAAAAATTATCGTCGATTGTTTTCGCCTTCGAAAATTACACATTTTTTAATCTTATACAATTAACTTAAGTGACACTTTAACGCTCGGTTACTCGGTTACTATGATCAACCAACCGTAATCCGTTAGTATTACCATTGGTAGCTTGCCTAAAAATGACGAAGCGTTGCTCATAAATACATAGATTTTTACTATTCGTACAAATAACTATCATTTGTAAGCAAAACGACTCGTTTTTTTAACCGAATAATCAAACGAATTGAACCGGGCATAAGACAAACTACAATTATTGTAGTCTTATGTTCTTGGAGGAATAGGGACTTAATTTCATTTTTTACGATTTTTATCACCAACAGGCGGATCCGAAGAACTTAGTTTTTCCTGACAATATCAACTAAGAACAAATTTTTACAAAAAAATTAAAATATCGTTTATTCTACTTTTTTGAAAATTTTCCAGCGTAAAAAATCTCCGAACTAGTAGAGCTATTCGAAAGTTATGGAAAAATAGTATAGAAATACTATGTAATAAGAGGCGGCGGTGACACAATATGTCACTTGACATAACATAGTGAAAAGGTTATAACCCGTATAATTTGAAAGTAAATCTAAAAGCATTCAGATATAAGGCAATTAGTGTCATATGATTTAGGCGAATAAAAAATATAGAAAACTTATTTTTTTTATATGAAAGTTGCGCCGAACTGGTTATGGCTTGACTCAGGGAAAATAGAACTTATTGTTTTTTTATATTTTTTCCGTTCTAGGTAAGGTAGGTTCATACTGCCACGTCTTCATTATGAATAAATTCTTTTTCTTGTTATTTATTTCCAATTCGTAGAGTTAGAAAGTTTCATAGAATATAGTCTTAAGATGTTATAGAATGATATATCAGAATCTTGAGCAAAACCTCTTTACTCGAGCACATTTGGTGAGAATTTGGCCATAACGAGGAAATACACGATACAATAATTTCTTCATAAATATTTCAAGTGTACACTTGATAGAACAAAATTGAGCTAAATGTTACCTAATAATATAAAAAAGTAAAACGCCTTTCATCCCGGCCTCAGGGCAGCGACGCTCCTGTAACATCCATGGTATACCATGGATGTTACAGGAGCGTCGCTGTTGGCCTATAGGCCAAGCTGGTCTCTTACCATCAGAATAAATAAATAATAATAATAAATAAATAAATATCCCTGGACAAGAAACACAAATAAAATCTAACACCAAAATAAGCAAATTATATGTTTGTGTTATGGGTGTGTTAGTCAACGATAGATAGAATACATAGAATACTTAAATAAATACTATAATAAATTTAATAAACACCCAGACCCGGAAATGCAGACATCTAAATGTTCATCACACAAATGCCTGCCCCCGTCGGGAATCGAACCCGAGCCTCACGGTTAGTCGGTGTAGTTAGGCGTGTACGCGAGCCACTCGACCAATGAGGCCAAAAAGGCAGAAGAGCCTAAAATATCATCGGTGAGAAGTTGCCATAGGACTTCTATTTATCACGAGGTTTTGGGTATTTAGAGAAATATATATATATATTTTAAATTATTTATTTGCGGAATATGTGTGTTAAAAAGTTGTTAATAGGATATTTAAGAATACAACATATTCTACCACATTGTGGTGTGCAAATATTTAATTAAATTTAAGAAGTTACATATTTATATAAAAATGTACATTTAAATCGCAGCACTTGTTTACATTTTTATAAACATTTTATTTATTTATAAACATTAATTTCATAATTTACTATAATTAAATTTAAAGGTAGATTAATTTTTAGTCCTATCTACCGTACACTACCACCGTTTCCAAATCTAGCCAGTCGGGAGAAGAAATGGCGAAACAAACTCCCCGGCAACCACGATTTTGTTACTTAAATTAGGTTTAAATTTATAAAAAAATATATATACATATTTTATTTATTTATGCTTGTCAGCAAGAAAATCTTTTACGCTATAATATGTCTTCTCTAATAGCAAATCAAATACCTTCTTTCGAAATCTTTTTACTGGAAGTGATTTCAGACTATCAGGAATTTGGTTATTATTATGGTTATACGAATGGACATGCAATATACATTATTTTTACAAATATTAAGTTTTTGATTAGGCACATGTAGTTTCTTACTATTTCTGAAGTGTTTAATTCTTAATACTTCAGCATTTGTCTGAAACAAATGATGACGTTTATTTACAAATACACATACAGCCAAGATATATAAGCATGGTAAAGGTAAAATTTTGAGCGACTTAAACAGTGGTTTGCATGAATGTAACTGATTAACGGCCAATGTTAATAATAATTCTCTAAAGATGGATTTCAAGCAATCTAGATAGCTGCGTATCCGCCGGCCTATCCTATAACTTATTTCCATATTTATCCTGTACACAGATATGTTATTGGCAAGCGATAACATAAAAATGGATCAAAATATCAATCTTGGACAGCAAGTTTTGGATTAGGATTGATTATTAATATTGGCCGTAACTCCACATATCGCCCGTATACACTTCTTTTGTACTCTAAATATTCTAATTAAGTCTACAGAATTTCCCCAAATGGGGATCCCATATTGCAAAATGGAGGAAACATATCCGTGATAAGCTAAGAGAGATGCATTCAGACCTGCTACTTCTGTTATTCTTCTTAATACATACACAAACCTATAAATTTTATAACAAAGTTTCATTTTAGGAATAATTATAAGTAGGCTGTGAGGAACATATAGAAATCTTTTTCAGGTGTCATTTCTATTCGCTTTCTCTTACTTTCTCTGTTACTCGTAGTGTAGCCCGCGTGGTCCCACAGGAACATTGTTTCGAGATAAAAACTATCCTATGTGTTAATCCAAGTTACTCTATATGTGGTTACCAAATTTTATGAAAATTGGTTGAGAAGTTTTTGCGTGAAGGAGTAACAAACAAACAAACAGACAAACATTCACATTAATTGGATTTATGAGTGTTTAGTCTAAAGCATCATCCAGGCGGTTGTAATTACGCCCCAATCACGCTTTCCATAAAGGTGACCTTGTTGAAAACTTTGAAACAAATTTAAAAAATTTTAATTTTTCCACACGGATGCAAACCTTACAATCAAAAAATGTATTTAATCTATGTGGAACAACTATTAGTGACTAATGGAAGATATTTATGATATGATAACTTAGACTATACATTCTCGACTGTATAAATGAAGTTGTTACTCTAGAAATTTGACACTTTCTGTATGTAACTGGTGCGTTAACTTATGGCCGGTATCTTAAACTACCTTGCGACACTAACGTACTCTCTAGCACGAAATATGATAACAGCGAGCAGTGACGAAATGTCAAAAGGAATAGATTGAGTGTTGGTACCAATCCAGACCAGCTGCTGCATAACATTCTACTTTGGTTACTTATCATAATCGAGCGTTGGAATTGTTACATCCTAAATTTTTGTATGACATACTGTTTTTACTATAATATGAATCAAAAATGTTTTAAGCAAATCAAGATTTTTCATGAAAAGAATATGAGTGCTACTAGTCAAAATGGAAATGTTAATAAAACTTCAGTGGAATAGTTATCAAACATTAAAATTAAAAATTTTCAATAGCGCCCGACAAAACTTACAAGTAATCACAACAACCTACATCTGGCTAAGAACTATTTCGATCATGCCAGCATTTAAAAAAAAATCTGCAACAAGAACGTTCCATCCGTCCAAAAGTTTTGATGCCACAGACAGATAGACACACACTCACTCACAGGCTCATCAAACTTATAAACCCCTCTTTTTCCGCTAAGAGTTAAAAATAGTTCACGGTTCCGTGGACAATAATGAACTTATTTAGCTTCGCACCACGAAATGTGATGTTTTAAAATTATATAAAAATATAATAAAGAAAGTCGTGTTAGTAGTAGGGTCAAAATTAATGGAAAGGTAGCTTAGAAGCAGAAGAAGGGCATAGGATATATTTTATCTCGTTCAACAGCAAGAGAGCTAAGAAAACAACATTTCAATTTTTTCAATACAAACTGAACAGGCGTAACGAAGTTCGCCGGGATAGCTAGTATCTAATAAATATGCGAATATGGATGTGGATGGGATCCGGGGGAGACCTTGGTGAATATTCCACGACTAAATCACTGAGGTTGTCATGCCAAGACTCCCGAAAATGGCGTGTTTGAACAAAAAGAGTAATAAATGCGGAAGACCCAAGGCAGCTTCGTAGGATTGGTAGATGGGCAGTTGATACTATCTGTCTACCTTGCAAGGGATTTAGCGTGATGTATTCTTAACACATAAATTACGCGTCACGTTGTTTAGCTGCGATAGATGATAGACTCCTAAACTACTTAACTGATTTTAACCGAATTAGCACACCGTTTGCAGTTTAGTAAACTTTAAAGAAAGAATAACTTACCTTTCAATTTCAAATACGAGTAACAGCTAGTATTTAGCAAATACCTAAAACCTTTAGTATTTTACAAACAATATGTTCAAATCAATCAATAATCTAAATCAGGTCATGATATTTGCAGCACCAAACACGTTGCATGCAAATACAATAATACCCAATTGTTTAGCAAACAAATCATCCACTTTCCATACAATGCATATTGTCATCGAATGTACTAATTTATTTAATATTCACAGGTATTTGACATCCACACAAAGAACATCAGCGACGTGAATGGCAATCCCGATATAGCATATCACGTTGGTTCTGACAGCCAAGGACGTCTATATCAGGTCAATTTCTGGGTTCACGCTGTACTCATTAAACTCCTACCGTGCTCCATCCTCACAGTGATCATTTTATGGTTAATAAAAGCACTATACAGCGCCAACCAGCATCAGAGAAACCTAAGAAATTACAGCTCATGTCCCGCAGCCGAAAAAATGGTCAAACGCCAACACAAGGCAGATAAACGCACTGACAGAACAACAAAGATGTTATTGGCTGTCCTTCTTTTATTTTTAGTGACAGAATTGCCGCAGGGTATATTAGGATTGATGAGTGGGCTTTTGGGTTGGTGCTTTTTTATGCGATGTTACGGTTTGTTTGGAGAGTTGATGGACTTTTTGGCATTGTTGAATGGTGCCATAAATTTCGTGCTATACTGCTCCATGTCGCGCCAATTCCGACAAACATTCAGGCAAATGCTGTTGCAAAAACACCTGGCGAGGTTCCTGCCACCAACCGCTTCTCATTCGGATTCACATATCCAGAACACGTGAGTACTTTTTTATTGAATGAATGACTTTATTGTGTACCAATTATTATAAATTAAAAAATTAATTAACTTTGTATATGGTTATTGATTGGTACGCAAAGGTAATATTGTGTTCGTGCAGTGACTAATTTTCATAATGAATGAATGCTTTGTTGCGTACATGTGTGTATAAATTAGAAAATTAATATTTTACTCGATATAAACCTCAGCCGAATAATATGTTTCATTAGTTTCATTAAAGTGAATGAACGAATATTTTAATGCGTACCAGTGAATATTAATATTATTTTAAATGGAACAAATTATAATAATTTTATTAAATTAGGGGATGTTTTACAAACAAGGGCTACCCACTGGAGTCTTCAATAAAAAGTCTTTCGAATTCCGTCTAGTAAACATCTTTTATTTTTTTCAGGGCTTTACCTACCCTAATTTTTACAAAAATGAAAAATATGATTATTTCACTAAGAAAAATCTTTGGTTCCAAGGAGTCTTCATTCCTTGGTTAGCCTGTGGCCTCAGATCTCTATATCTGGCCCTAGGTACACAAAAGTAATGCAGTGTTCATTTTATGCAGTGACTAATCTTACCTATTTAACACTAGCTGCCCGTTCCGGCTTCGCTCGGATGGTAATTTTTTTACCATAAATTGAGATATAAGCTATCCTATCTCTCAAGTTGGATCGAACTGCACATGGTGTGCGAATTTTATAATCGGTTAAGTGGTTTAGGAGTCCATTGAGGACAAACATTGTGACACGAGATTTATATATATTCAGATTTAAAAGAAAGTAGTGCTAGTTACACTATTTATAACTCAGGAACGGCTGAACCGATTAGACTGAAAATTGGTTGGGTGATAGCTTCTCATCCTATTCAATTGTGAGAAAATCGGGAAAAACAACTAATTTTAATTTTTTCCCATACAAACTGAACAGGCGGAACGAAGATAGCTCTTCGTATATAATAAATAACTAACATATTATTTAAATAAGGAATGAAAAAATACTTTTTTGCATACCGATGAAATAGACATTGAAATAATGACTTTTTACTTAATCTATACTTATAATAAATCTATAGAAGGGTCAATTCTGTACATTGAAAATATTGAAAAAATAAATAGCAGGGGTGTTATTGGATCGATACCAAACCCAAATATGTGATTAAAAAAAATGGTGTCTGTCTGTCTGTATGTTCAGGCATCAAGTGAAAACTAACGGTTCGATTTCAATGAAACTTGGTATAATTATACCTTATTACCATGGGCATAAAATGGGATATTTTTTATCCTGGAAAAATGCGTAGAAAAAAAATCTTAATTTTTCAGTTTTGTCACGCGAAGATCGGCATCCGCGCGTACGGAGCGGGCGGAAGCTAGTATCCATACTAATATTATAAATACGAAAGTAACTCTGTCTGTCTGTCACCTTTTCACGCCTAAACCACCCAACCGATTTTGCTGAAATTTGGTATGTAGATAGTGTGTATTCATGAGAAGGACATAGGCATATTATTTTTTGGAAATTCAACCCCTAAAAGGGTTAAAAGGGGTGGCAAAGTTTGTATGAGAAAAATAATTTTTTTGCACATTTTTGCATGAAACTTTGAATTAATGCTTTTTAGTACAAATGATGAAACACGTATTTCAGGGTTTTTCGAAATTCACCCCCATTGGGGGTTAAAGGGGGTGGCAAAGTTTGTATGAGAAAAATATTTTTAATGCACATTTTTGCATGAAACTTTGAATTAATGCTTTTTAGTACAAATGACAAAACACGTATTTCAGGGTTTTTCGAAATTCACCCCCATTGGGGGTTAAATGGGGTGGCTAAGTTTGTCTGGAAAATTTAATTCTATTGAAATATTTTGTGTGACACTGAAGTAATGCTCTGTAATACAAATTATGAGATACATATCTAAGCGTTTTTTGAAAATCAACCCCTATAGGGGTTAACATGGTGGCACAATTTGCGTAGGAAAAATATTTAACTATACTTTTTACCATAAGTCCATAACAATGAACCACGTAGGTACTTCAGTTTATAATTAACGAAAAATACACAAAGAAATTATGATACATATAGTAAAATAGCAAATATTAATATTATAATCATAGCAAAATTGTTTAAAATTCCCTACTTAATATTATATATGCGAAAGTAACTCTGTCTGTCTGTCTGTTACGCTTTCAAGCCTAAACCAGTAAACCGATTTTAATGAAATTTGGTACAGAGATAGAATAGACTCTAAGGAAGAACATAGGCTACTTTTTATTGCAAAAAAATAGGGGAGAATGGGTAAAAAGAGGGGATGAATGTTCATATGGAAATTCGTCACTTTTAAAGCTGTAACAGTGAAACTTTGTATTTAGACACTTTATGCTGAACGAAAGAACATAGGCTACTTTTTATCACTAAAAAATGAGGAAGAATGGGTAAAAAGAGGTGATGAATATTCGTATTGAAAATCGCCTTTCTTTGTTTAAAAGGGTATATTTCAGAGGTGGTCCCATGGTCACCAGGTCAGGATCTGATGATAAAATCCTGGGTCAAAACGAGGGAAACTCTAAAAAAATGATGGCAAGAATAATTTTTTGGGGATTATGATCACTTGCTAGCATTTGACAATGGTCACTACATACACAGACTCAACCGAGTTGCGGTATAGGCTGACCGTTAAGTATCTTTGAGGGATTTGGAGATATTTACACAGACGCAAGGAAGACGATCAGCTAGCGCTCAGCGTCAAGCTCTGAAAAGTAGAACCATTTTCAGTAGGTTTAATAGGAATGTTTTTGTTAATGCAGGATTCTATTACGACCACACGTTACAGTACAAAAATACTCCTTTGTTTTTAATTGGAAAAATGATTAAAAATATCAGCATTGTGATCCCTTAAAATTCAAAGATGAAACGCAGGGTTGTGCTAATGGTAAGTTATTATTACTTTTACTTGGCGAACCAGCTGAGCCGCTAAAGTCTCTTTTGTTGTGCAATTCTGTTGAATCTCGAAGATTTTTAAGCAATATGCGCAAAAGCAATAATTGTTTTGAAATGACGTCGTTAAGAGTAGGTAGGACACATCATTATGCCAGGACATTTTTCTGTGCAAGGTCAAATTTATCACAGAATCTGTTTATACTAATATTAAAAAGCTGAAGAGTTTAATTTTCTTGCCACAATTTCTAAATGTAAGTTTCTGAAGATATCCCCGAAGGGCTAGTTCGGCCTAACTGTACAACCAGAGCGCTCACGACTAGCCGAAGACATTAAGTCCAATTTGGTAGATGACAATTTCTAAATGTGAGTTTCTGAAGATATCCCCGAAATTCTGCCTAACTGCACAACCAGAGCGCTCACGACTAGCCGAAGACATTAAGTCCAATTTGGTAGATGACAATCCTGTAGCCAACCGGGCACTTATCCACTCCCGGGCAAGGGGCAACGTTACTTTTAGTAGAAAATTGAAACTTCACAATTTCTATTTGTTTTTTTTGTTGCCCGGACCGGAGATCGAACCCAAGATCTCAAGAAATCATTCCGAAGACGCACGGTTAGACCTCAGAGACGATATGTATACAGTCAAAACTGTTTATAACGACATCGTTTACAACGACCTATCGGTTATTACAGCCAGATTGTATGGTCCCGTCCGAATTCCTAGTAAACTATTCAGTAAACA
>NJDD01002151.1:34920-60720 GCA_002245505.1 Calephelis nemesis
AAATAATGTAGTACTACAGTAGTAAGGTTTTAATTTTAAACCGTGTATTTTGTTTATTTAAGTTTCAAATTTATACTACTTATTACATCTTTCTTATTATTGTTTTTTTAATCGTACCTTTTTGGTTTTCGTACTTTTTATCTCTTTACTATGCTGAAAACTTGTTTATATACATAGTTTCCTTAGACAAAAAGGTTGTCTAAATATTGCTTTGTTTGGCAATAAGGCCGCCTTATTTCTGCTGCAAATATAAACGTATGCTGATGGAAATACTTATTTGTATTAACTTAGTTGTAAGTTTGGTTGTGCGCAATAAAGTATTCATTCATTCATTCAATTCTATATAGTGACTAAAATTGTGATTGTGATCATAAAATTGGTAACCTATTTCTCTGTGCTTTGGACGCTATAAGATTTTTTAAATTTTCTATTAACACATTTTTAATAAAAATATTAAATATTATGATAAAATTAAAATAAATAAGTAAAGCGCAATGCACTTAAATATTAATATAATGGTATACTGTCGGCACTTTGTGAAAATGTGTTATTGATTAAGAATCACTTGTACACTTTCGCTGTGGATTTTTATCAGTTTGGACCTACCGGTTTCGTTACATATCAACACTCTTCAAGATGATATATTATTAAAACTACATAATATCATCGAAATAGATTTATTCTTTACTTTGTTTCATTGTTTAAAATAATATGCTCTATAGGTCTAGCATGCGTTTCTAGAGAGCCGTTTTTTAAACATAGATATATGTTTTTATGTTTATAAAAGTTAATACGGACTCCCACAAACATCTTTGTTGTAAAAGTTCTATAACACTTTTTTTACTATCAACTTTAGGAAAAAAATTGTTTGTTATTGTTAAAACTAAACATCAACTAAGTTTTTATTAAGGCCCCATACTTAGTCAGCCAGAAGAGCCAATCACCACACTCCCCCATTCCATGATTAGTATGAAATATTGCGCTCTAAAGTAAATGTCTTAAGCGACAAATCACTATTTTTGACACTATAAAAGTAATTTGAAAAACTGAAACACTTATCTTTTAGGTATAGTACTTATCTATGTTTATATTAAATCTGGTGTCGATATTTTCATAATTGAAGTAGACAGTTGGATTTTGCTTTCAAAAAAGGGTTAACTTTGTGATTATTTTTTATCAAGCGAAGTGAAATGAATCGTGTTTTGGAGACACTAGTCTTATAAAGCATATTCATGTTAATCTTGTGTATTTTTGTCACCAAGATCCATGATTGCTTTGTATGAAAAAATCATTATATTGCTGACGTATTTTAGCATACATGGACCCTTATTGATGCTTAATGATACTAGCTTTACTAAAGATGATTTGAGTAATGAAACCGTTAGGCACATAATTATTAATAGTAGATAAATTAATATATAGCATATTTAATATATAACATACAATAGTAGATAAAGTGCTTAACAGATTTTTAATAATAGTAAAACTAATATTTGATATTGACTATCGCCTAAAACATAAATTAAAGATCTAAATGCTTTAAAACTCTGCACTTTTTTAAATTTCAGTTAATAATATGAACCGAAGAATCCTTCATTGACTCGGAAATTTTACCGGAATCCGTTAGGAAGATGAGGAATAAGACTTATCTTGCTAATTCGGAACCCTTCTATTATGGCGAGATATCTTCCAAGTAGCACGGGATGTATCAAGCCCTACAAATGTTGCCACCATCCACCACCGCCACCGGAATACGAATAGTGACTATACTAGGGAAACAATCCAAAGTATCACGTCCTTCGCTCAACCATGGCGATGGACTCGTCACAAAGTTTTGTTTTTATACAAGAGGAGACAAACAAGCTAGTGGGTCACAAAGTATAGCACAACTTGCACTGACGTAGGTCATCCTTAGAAAATCGTCCGTACTGTGTAATCGACTTAGTTTAAACAGTTACTTGTGGTGGGTTTTTAGACAAGGTTGGCGAAAAGTTGCATTGTTTCCTTAACTTAGATTTTATTCGTGGTCTTGTCTCGGTAGTGGGAGGGGGACGTTCGTAGGGCTTGTCATGCCCAGTGTTAGCTGGAGTATTATTACCTGACACAACATATTTACGGGTTCTACCCAAATTTGGGAAAATAAGAGTTGATTCTGCATTCGAAGAATCTACATTACGCGGAAACTCCCATAACTAAGTCATAATGATCTCAGTACATTTTGAGCTAAGTTTTTGACCTAATGTGCACTACGACTTCAAATAATAATTGATAATTAAAAAAAATAACCAGAAAAAAATAAAATTATTAAATCACTATATGATTCCAATGTAAAGAGGCTGAGACACATACAAAGGTCATTCTTTAAAGGCTTAGTGGTAAGTTGATACTAGGCAAACAGCGACCACTGGCCTCATATATATTTCTATATATTATTGGTCCGACATCTTAGCCCAATGTGTACTGTGCCAATTTTTTTCATGAGTAACTATAGTTGCATAACCTTGAAGAGGTATACATATTTTATTTATCTACAAAATTCGGTGCATATTATTAATTTCTATTCCTAAGCTAATCTTTTGGCAATTGCATGAAATTTTTCCTCCCTGCAGGTGCACTGAAAAGATAAAAAGATAATTGGAGCACAACCACAATATGGCTTAAAGATGTGAGTAAATATATTTTAATAGCGGCAACATTAGATACTGAAGTCAGGTTTTTAACCCACTCCAAAAAGGAGGAGGATAGCAGTTTGGCTGTATGTTTGTACCGCGTTTACTCGATCAATTACGATCAGGGTTAATCTTGAATCTCGATTTCACGCGGATTTTAAATTGGAATCGTGTTTGCCATTTTAAGTAATTTTGAACACAGTTCTAGCGAATTAGTAACATTCAGTTACTATTAACTAAATGTTAATAATTTGCTAGAATTGTGTTTAAGACTAATCCGATTCCAATTTCCACTATTGCATGAATCGAATTTCATGAGTAACCCCACAAATTTTTCTGGTTATTTTTTGAATTGGTCATAATTTAGAATTTGTCGCATATAAATTTGATTTCAACGACTCTACTTGCGATTTCAGGGTTATTGGATAAATTTGTACATTATATTTAAAAACTGATTCCCTATTTTCCTTAGTCATCGTAATACGCGTCAAAAGAATAATTTCGCTATATCTTTTTTTTCATGTTTAAATATTGTCAGGAGATAATACTTATGAAAAATAAGGAAGTAGATCACTAGCAAACTTAACAAAAATGTAAATTTTATACAATTGTCATTCGATTGATATTTAAATTCAAAATTCTATAAGACAGGACAACATTTGCCCGTTCAGCTAGTTATCTGATAAAATTTAAATGGGACCACTTTAGAATCTTCAGCTTCACTTCGATAAAAGAATTATCAAGTCGCGAAGTACTGTTGGAGTCACTTTTTAGTACTTTTACTGCGATTTAAATATTTAAATCGCAGTAAAAGTACTAAAAAGTAATATAGCATACATTATATTATACATTATTATAGATATAGCATAAGCTTTTAGCTGACTTATCATTATTTTTCCTCATCCTAGCATCGTAAATATCTCAACCCCTTACAGTAATTTCAAATTTATGCAAGGGCATCCAAATCTCACTTTCAAAACGTGTAATGTGAAGTTCCGTGAAAACAAAAGACGGACTGTACTGTAAATTCAGATTAAGTCATTATGTATGACGGTTTGTCATAGAAACATTTTCCGACAGTTAGTTCTCTAACCTAACGGTAGTTAAAGTAGTAATATTCGGTCAGATGGTAGAGTACTGTTACGACTTGTTGGATATAAAAGTTAGAGTAGCTGAAAAACTTGCATTTGCAAGAAACTTAGAACTTTCAAGTTTCTATATAGCAAAACATTTTACCTACATTTAGTAAATTCGTTGAACGTCCGTTTTGAATCCCGCTGGGGTATACAGGGTCACATTTAAATAACCGGCCAAATTTTTATTTACAAAAGTTAAGATTAAAATGTAACAGCGTTTAAAGTTCCATGTGGGAACATTTGTGGGAACGTTTATAGAAATAAACATTAATTTAAAATAGTCCGCAAAAATACGTTAATTGTTTTCATGCTATTTCGCATTTAGTACGAGTCATGACGTCACCAGCCTACGCATGTGGTTGCGTTTGTGAAAATTGGCTGAATGTACAATACAAATACGAAACAGTATACAAACTACCTACATACGTTAAAAAACGTCATACACAAACATTAGCTTCTACGTGGAACCTTAGTGGTTTTGAGAGCCGCCTCAAGACTTGTTGTCACAATATCAGATAAATTTTATTACTGGATATGACAGAGACTCTTCAAGAGGAACGCAGTCTGATTCTACGTAAACTACGGTGCCTCGTATCCGTACAGAGCCCAATGCACCGTCTTTGCAATATAACGATCAGGATAGCAGACAACTTGTGCAAGGCAAGTCAGTGGACTTAACTAGCCTAGAATAGCACCAACACGACAGCGGCGAGCACTGACCTAATGACGGTAGGAATAGAAAAGATTGACCACCAGTTTATGGTCGAACCGCTATACAGCATACTATCACTTAGTAAAGTAACCTTGTACTTGTATGGTGGGCTATTAATAAACTTGTGTTGCAAAATAGCCTTCTGCTTTCTCAATGAATTAGTCTTGTGTCACAGGCAGATCTGTCCGTCCATTTATATCACGTGTTGCCTTTGAAATGCGTTTAAATAAATACCACTTAGATCGCATTATATTAGGTTTGTCGCATCTGTGGTCTAGCGGTCCGGGTGTAGGACTTGACTTCATGAGGTCTCAGGTTCGAATGGAAAATTGGAAAAATTGGATTTTTCCAATTTTCTAATTAAAAAAAAGTTGGTCGGAATTCGGGGATATGGGCGTGAAGAAGATACTCCACTTAGATTTACTATAATATTCACAATGTTTTTCAGTTCATGATGTACATACATATTTTTTCTTTGGCGCTTAGTAAAGCCTCATTTGTAATTATTTTATTTAATTTCAATACATTTAATTTCTTCTTTATTTTGTTAAATTTGCTAACCAGTTTTTTTAATAACTTAGTCACATTGGTGCTGATTCTTACACATTGTCTAAACTAATCGAAGGTGTGCTATCTTTTTCCACTGAAATAGAAACAAAAGAGATAGAACATTTGAGACGTACAAATCGTTTATTTAATTTATGAGTCAGGTTACAACTACTAGTAGGTGCAGCTTTTAATTGAATTGAAAATAATCATTGGTGTAAATTAAGTGCCTATTAAAACTTTCTGGGGCCAATGTAAGTGTTCTATCTGAATAAAATAGCGATGACTTAAATCAAGTTTAGGTACTGCGTTGCAGAATTACCTGAAGATTTAGGTTTTTTTTTATTTTATTTTTATGTAAGGTAAGAAATTCACGCTGCACAAGAATACTTCAGACGAACTCTTTAAGTTTTGCTTCGTCTGAATTATTCTTGTCTTATATTATAAATTGTTAATTAAATTTCTTAAACAAAATAATGAAATTATCGATGAAATTCAACCAATTCAAAATCTCGTCGATGTGTATCTGAAATTTCAAACTCTTTAAAACTTAAGATTAAATTTTGTTTGAGGTGAAATTTAGGTGTCGTTTTAATATCCGCTTTTATCATAACTTACTTACAGTACTGCTATTAAAATTATACGCTTCGCTTTACACTTTTTACTCTTTTTACACTTTATACTTTTATTGTTAAATTGGTGGACCTAAACTAAATTTAAGCGAAATTATTAAATATGTAACTAAAACTCTTTCTAGATATCTTTAAAATACATTTGGATTTCCGAAGCTTGACGAATATAGCCGAAGCGCATAATTTAAATAGTATATAATTATGTAATGAGGTGACAATATGCGGTGCTTTTACTCTCACGTGTCCTGATGCGAGTTTAACATTTTTTTACTTATCACAAAAGTGCACATCGCCAAAGAAGTTTTAAATTCAAAAATCAAAATTATTATTTTTTCTTTTTGTTACAGAGCTAAAACTTCAGTGCCATGAGGACGCGCAAACCAGGGGAATACCCGTTTGTGAACATTTTTTATAACGAGATATCTTATCTAATTGAATGTTATATTAAAATCTACTGATCACGTGGGTGCATGGAGGTGAAGCTTGCTTTAGACCTCGTTTGTGAAAACGTGCACGCATCAGCTCATCTAATGTAAAGGTGTGATCAGACTATAACACAAATGACAGGCCTATATTTTAATATCTGTACAGATAAAGTATATTAGAAATGGCAACTCATTATTTCGTTTTTTGTAGAATATACATAATCAAAGTTATGTTTTAATAAAACTTTATTACATCACGTTATAACGCTATTTATGTATTTTCGGTTTCTGGGTTCTAACACTCGTATTTGTATCAAATGAAGATTCTTTATTATGTGATTAAACAATAATTAATAATTAAATTCAATTTGGTTCTCCTCGATTACCATAACGGTTTCTTATTGTTATCTATAACGGGCAGTTTTAGTCGACAGCAGACTGTGTGCGAATTGGAGGGATACTGAGGTGACAACATTTTTAACATAGTGTTGCTAGTGTCATTTTTTAAATTACCTGCGCTCACACATCGGCTGTAACTGGTAACATATACACTGATTTTATATTGTACAGTGTTATAGTGTGAAACTTTTATGCTCATTTCCCATGTTCAAAATCGTGTCGTTCTGGTTATGATATTATTTTTTCCCTATTTCTAGTGGAGACTTTATGTCGCTAAAGCGATTACGTCGATCCTTTCTTACTTATTATATCTAAAATTGGTGAGGCATCGTTGCTCCAAGATACTTTTTACAATACAACAGTAGTTACTTACACAAATTACGATTCTTACATTAACCTCTAAGAATTCTGTCGGGCAGATATTCAAGTACGATCGCTTGTCGCTGGTTATGGTAGTTACTTCAATATATTAATTAAAAACTTTGTTTAACGATTCCTTATTTTATTAACGAATAGTTATACTTACTGATTACGGTTTATTAATTGTAATTGAGCTTTAGAGGAAAAAGTCTTCTGCTGGTGCTGAAGATACGAATATTAAATTCGTTTCTTCAGCATGTGGAACTGCTTTACATCTACTGTGAATAGTATTTTGTAGACAAGCAAATCTCCGTGCACCCAGTAGCTTAGTCATTCTCTGTTTAGATATATTTACATACCAGTTACTTAATTTTTGACAGCTGTAGGTATAATAACTGTCACTTTATTTATATTAGGTTATTGCATTTTACCTGCTGTCAAAAGTTAAACAAATGATAAGAAATAATGTAAAGTTCCACATAATATGTTGTTTTGTTTATACCTTACCTCCGTTCCGTATCAGTGTTTGTTTCCGTAGAATGATTCAAGAACTCTAGACGAAGATAAAAATAGCTCGCCGTTTCGATGGTCAAGTGTTTCAGTCTAAGTGTTGAGTACCGCCTTTGAAACGGAGCAAAAAACCGACCCGCGACAGATCGGAGCGTAGGTACCTGTCATCGATCGAGATACCGCACCGTATTGTAACGAACAGGGCACCAACACTAGCGCTATTGGATCGCGACGCTGATGTAGAACGAAGGTACGTTACGGACAAATTAACATATCTGGACACAGCTTGATAAACAAATACTAAAATACTGTAAGGCTTACATTATGACTGTTGTGGTATTTCAATTTGACATTATACCCTGTATTTCACAATATAACTACAATATAAACGTACACCTTTGCAGTATTTTAGTCTGTATGTCAATAGACTAAGTGTAAAGTTAGTTCTAAGATTAATTTGTAAATTTCTCGCATTTATTTTAGTCTCTAGTTGCCGTCGACTTCAATCGCGCCAAGTTTTGAAATAGGTAGGGTAAGTGGGTCAATTATAGATCACCATAAGGATTTTGTGAAATAAAAATTAGAACCGTATTCGTGACAGTGAGATCCAAGATAGGGTGGGATTGAAAGAAAGTGTTGGTGTTATAATGCGAAAGGGCATGCTCCTCTGGTTCGGTCATGTGGAAAGAATGACAGATGAAAGATTGACAAAGCAGATATACAATGCGAATGTGGATGGATGAAGGTACCCGGGGAGACCAGGGCTGACATTTCATGATCAGATCAATCGGATATTATCCGAGGGTGGTGTCAAGAGTCTCCGAAACCGGCGTGTTTGTATGAAAAGGGTAACGAATGTAAAGGAAGCAAGACAGGTTTGTCAGGATCGTGAGGTCTGGCACTTAATACTATCTGCCTTCTCCGTAAGGGACTTGGCGTGAAGATATGTATGTATGTATTTAAAAATAAGAATTGTAAAAATTAATCAGTCTTGTATATTTTTAACAATTTAATAATTATTTGGTATTAATAACGATTGTTAGAATTGTTATGAAACATAAACATCTTAGAAATAATCAACATTTCGAATCAAATAATCTACATTGGTTATTAAGTTAGAAAAAAAATGTACGTATAGAATCAAAAGTCGAAAGAGCGGTTTAATTTTTATCCAACAATGAAATTGAGGAGTTTTTCAGTTTGACGAGGGTATACATATATTTTGTTATACCACTTATAGGGTAGTCTGATTTATAACATAGGTACTTCGTATTAGATAAGGTACAAAAAAAATTCCATCGGTATGGTTGGTTACCTCTGTAGTTCTACGGTCCGGTGTAAGACTTGACTTCATGAGGTCCGGGGTTCAATTTCCGGGTCAGGCAACAAAAACTATTCGCTTTTATTTAAATTTTCTATTAAAAACAACGTCAGATTTACTACCTGGCACATTGTAGTACTTAATCTTCGGTTAGTCGTGGGTCTCATGGTTGTACCTCGGCCTACCTCTTCGGGATTCCGTCGTAAAGATACCTGTTTGCTGGTTTACTTTCAATATTGTAAATTGCGCTTGCCGCAAAAAACCAACTTTGTTTCTGTTTTTTGAAATACAGCTAATGATTTCGAGATGGTCAATGATGGTTAATGTATGCTAAGATGTCTACAATTTTAAGTATAACTTAAAAACCACTAGTCAAATCATGATTAAACTTAATCGAGGTAACCTTGATGTTATGACCATCCTTTCCAAAAAGGAGCTATCAAAATCAAGTCGCTTGTCAAATAATCGTGTAACAAATATACAGAAAAACATACAGTCGAATTAGAAGTCTCCTTCTAATTGAAATCTCCTGGACAACAATTTACACGAATTGAATTTAACCCTAAAGTAAGCAAACTATATGCTTGTGTTATGGGTGCTAGTCAAAGATTCTAATACATAGAAATACTTAAATAGATACCAGAATAAACTTAATAAACATCCAGACCCGAAAATGCAGACATCTACATTCATCATACAAATGCCTGCCCCCGTTGGGTATTGAACCCGAGGCTCGCGGTTAGTCATTGTGTTTAGGCGTGTACGCTAGCCACTCTACCAACGAGGCGGTTAATATTATTGTAATTGTAAATAAAATTATTCCGTCAACAAGTAAAATCATTTTTTATAGTTTTAATTAGAATACAAAATTATGTCCGAATATAACAGAACTATAAATATAACTATATATAAAAAACCCGGCCAAGTGCGAGTCAGACTTGCGCACGAAGAGTTTCCGTACTATTATCAAGTAGTAAATTGCAAACTTATAGGAAGGTTTTCGATATTTCCGGGCAGCCTGACGCCGCTCGCGGAATACGCGCGGCTATGGCTCGCTATATACCCTTAATATTTGTTATAGCGGTAACGGAAATACATAATTTGTGAAATTTTTAGCTTTCTAATTATCACAGTTTATGAGATACAACCTGGAGACAAACAGACTGGCAGCGGAGGCTTAGTAATAGGGATCCGTTTTTAGCCATTGGGTATGGAACCCTAAAACTATGAATGAAATAAATCTGTTTAGGTATCTAAAAATAAAATATTGCAATTATGTATTCAAATATTCATTTATGCCACAACAGCATTTTTCCAATAACAAGATCTTTAATTCCCTTTTGAATTTGTTAAACACTTATTCATGAAATCTTTGTGGTAATCTATTATAGATTTTGATAGCCATTACGTAAGAATTTTCTCTATAAGTATTAACAGTGCGTGAAGGAAATAATAACTATGGATATGTGAATGACTTATTCTTATTAATTCACAAATTTGACGATTGGATCTTTACTACATAGTATAAACCAAAGTCGCTTCCTCTGTACCTATGTCACTTTGTATGCTTAAATCTTTAAAACTACGCAAAGGATTTTGATGCGGTTTCTTTAATAGATAAAGTGATTGAAGAGGAAGATTTATATGTATATTTTATAACCGTGCAAAGCCGGGCGGGCCGCTAGTTTCATTATAAACTACTAGTAGGACCATTAAGACCATAGCGTGTGAGAATATTAAGGAGTCATTTGCCATCTTTCAATAAAAAGAACAATGAAAGCGTTACGTGGTAAACGAAATAGTTGGAGTCGATTTTAGCAGTTTTGATACCCTTAATTGTTTTTGTTTTTTGTGATAATGGAAGGCAAACAAGCAGACGGATTTCCTGATGGTAAGAAATTCACGCCGCCTAAAGACACCAAAGGTGGTAATGGTGCGTTGCCAACCTGTTACCCGGATGTTAAGCCTTGAGCAAAAGTGAGTTTACCGGTTACCTTACCCTCCACCTTGTTTAACTTCTTTGTTTAAACAACTAATTGAATAAGTTGTAAGATAAATAGCATATTTTTGCAACTTTTTTTGTTTAATATTCAACTTCCGAAAAGTTTACCCTGTGAAAAATCGCTACAACTTAGTATTTGGCCAGAAGCCAAACATTTGGGTGTCAGAAAAATTATGCAGCCGTCAATCTCATGGCACTTTCCATTAACTCGGGAATAATATTATGACAAAGTAAAATAACTTGGAATTAATATTAATATGTCAAAATATAATTCTGGCTAAATATCTGTCAAGGCGTAGATTTTTGTATTAGAAAACTATTTTTTTTGTGATAATGGAAAGCAAACAAGCAGACGGATTTCTTGGTAGTAAGAAATTCACGTCGCCTAGAGACACCAAAGGTGGTAATGGTCAACCTGAGGGCGGGATCTTAGACCTAGAGCAAAAGTAAGTTTACCAGCTACATTACCCTCCGAACCGGAACACGTCAACAGCAAGCATTGACGTTACGGCGGCAGGATTAGATAAGGCGGTGGTACCTCCTAGTAAGATGTTACGGTGCTAGTGACGGAAAGCCTTTGCTCGCCCTTTACGAGATGCCTTGCAGAAAGGCAGATGGTCTATTCATATATATATATAGGGAGGTGATTTGTTTGTGATCGAACTATGTCATTTGAATAGAAATAGATTTTTGATAAGTATTTGAATTTATGTAAAATGGCTTTGATATTATGCCCGTGCTATCCCAGGTTTCCTGCCTAGAATAGGTCATCGCCACAGTATAAGTATGACATAGTATAGAAAGTAACCCTGTTTGATAAAATAAATACCTACGCTCCATTTAAATCATAGGGTTGTCACTTTTAATGTTTAGGATATTATTGTGTTTTTTACGGAATATAAAAGGAGTTCCGACATGATTAATCTATCGAACTGTAATAACTAAATAACTGACAAAAACATACGTACATACATTTTTGAAATTTGGCACATTCGTTCGGACGGTGGTATCTACTTATATTTACACTGTACCATCGGTATGCGTGGAAGCTTCTAAGAGGCGAGCATAGGTAATAGGTTATTACCAACAAGACCACTGGTGGTATAGTGCTGTACAGGTACTTGCCTGGATAGAGATCCACCGTCTTATCTATTACTGTCGCCATTATGACTTTGTCATGTTCCGGTTCAGAGGTTAGGGTAGCAGGTAGACTCATCAATAGACCTAATATCCCAACCACATCACAGTGACGCACCTATAACATCTATCGTATCTATGGGCTACGGTTATCTTCCAGGAGAGCCGAGTGCTTATCCACTGACTTTTCACATAAAATAGGTTAAATTTATCATTATCAACAAGATCACTGGTGATAACGTGTCGTGCAGAAACTTACCCGGGGATCCACCGCCTTATCTATGCCTGACAGTATTCCTATCAATGTTTGGCGCTGTCGTGTTTCGGCTCGGAGGATAGGGTAGTCTTTTAACTTACCTTGACAGATGACAGTTGACACTCTGGTTATAGGACTGCGAGACCTCATGCGAGACCCTTTAATATCTATGGTATTTGTGGGCCATAGCTGTTATAACTATGCTTCTTGGTGGTCTCTTACCATTATCTTATCTTATCTTCGTTTCTTATCTTCTTTGTATCTTAGTTTCTTCGCTGTAATATCCAATAAATACTTAACAGTTAAACGGAAGATGATTTTTTAAAGAATGTGTATCTATTAGCTTTAGTTACAAAGTTGAGTTTGTTCTAGCATGTTGGTAGTATTTGAAATAGTTATTGAAGTTGAAACCATACTGTACGATGCACAAACCGCTTGACACTTTTATTAGATTAGGTGTTTATAATTGAGTTTAAATTGCTTTATAACTTCCAAAATCGTTTTGGCGAGAGCGAAAGAAAATATTACGAACTCAATATTTTTTATAAATAATAAATTTCGAATATAAATTGAGTAAGATTTATTATCTTTGGGTGTTTTTTTATAATTTTGTTCAATAGAAGTGCTCAAGTATTTACAAAGTTATTAGTGTAGGTGTTTTCCGATGTTGCCAAATTTCGCTCGACTGGCATACCTAAACATGCCGTGGCTCTATCTAAAGCCGATTCCAGATGGTTGTAAACATGCCTTTCAATAACGTTGACCATGGAGTATACTTCGTTTCCATCTTCTGATTGGATGGATTAAATCTATGGTCCAGATAGATACAAATAAATGCTTACAACTAGAGTTTACAACCGTCTGGAACCCCTATAAACTCTGATATGACTGTATTTAACGACATATATGACTTTTGATAATTGAAGCTCCGTTTTACTGATAACTTTATTAAAACTAATTAAAATTGACTAATGTTAGATTAAGCATCTATCGCCCATGTCTAAAATTTAGAAGTTCCAAGGTCGTTGATAAATAAATACTTACAAATAATGGTGTTCATAAAAAATCCTGAGTCGTTGATAAATAAATACTTACAAAGTAATGGCGTTCATAAAAAAATCCAGAGTCGTTGATAAATAAATACTAATAAAATAATGGCTTTCATAAAAAAACAGAGACGTTAATAAATAAATACTCACAAAATAATGTCGTTCATACATAAGTTCCAGAGTCATTGTTAAGTAAATGCTTACAAAACAATGGCGTTTATGTTACCTCCCGTCACTCCTCCGAACTCCGAACTCCACCGACTCCAGAAAGGAGGAGGTTAATTCAATTACTGTAACTTTTGTGTATGATTGTTAAGCGATTACTTAAGTAAATGTGAAATGATGCTAGTCTCACTAATTCTCAAAAATGACGGAACGGATTGGTAATAAAGATTAGTAAAGATGGATATCTGCAAAGAAAAAAAAATATTTATCATAATTTTTCTACAGAGTATTTTTAGCTGTCATTGGCAGATTGGCAGACTGGCCAAAGTTCGCAGGGACATCTCTTATATTAAAAAGTTATGCAAGTGTCAAGAGGCGCGCTCAATCAATCTCCACCAGCCAATCTAATTCAATTTGAAAATTGTTTGATGGAGTGCACAGAAAGAATAAATTGCGTTTTCAAATAGTTCAATATTTATGATTACCAACTTAAGTAATTACTCTTGAAAGTTATGTTTATTTACATCATTGTTTTTAAAAATGTATTATTACTTATTCAAATAAATGCATTATTCAATCATTTTCTTCATCCAATAATGTTGAATAACTTTTTGTTTCAATAAATACATTAGAAAACAATGTATCATAGTTTTAAAATAACTCCGCAACAAAATAATGAACTGCAAGCGTATTTGTGATGTTAGGCGGGCAACTATGACTCAAGACAAATGAAATGATTGTGTGTCAGCAGAAAGATGTCACTTCAAATTTTACGCATTATCGTGTACATTGTAATGAAGAAGTTGGTGTGATTGGTTACCATAAGAAAATTGATCAGAAACAAGAATTTACATATTTTCTATTTAATGTGATGTATGCACCTACTAAAATCCTATTCTTTGCAAACAAACACTTCATCATTAAAGAGTTAAAAAATTAATTTAAGCTACGAAAAGTCTGTATGGAAAAAAAAATGTTTTCCTTATTTTCCCTGCTGTTTTCCAGGTTTTTTGCTTTATTAGAATGTTCTCCTGAAAATACCCACCACAAAAAAGGTAGCAAAATCGGTCCATCCGTTCAGGCATAATGCCTGATAATAACCACGCAAAATGGGGACAAATTTTTATACATATAGACTCTAGAAATCGTATTAATTGGAGTCGATATTTGAGGTTCTTTTTTTTTTGAAGAGGAATACAAATCATTTTCTTTTGTACTGCTTGCAACAAAGAATAGCTTTATAATATAAAAAACTTAATATGGCAATCAACAGACATTTTATAGTCTCGTAAGTCGTGAACCGAGCCCAAGTTTGTCCATTACTGGAAATCGATAATATTTTAGTCGTAATAGAAAAAAAATGCTATTGTATAACCTCTACCGCAATGTTGGTCGAGGACTTATTACCGAAAGCCTTGGGTTCGAATTCCGAAGACATTTGTGAGATGAATACTGAGATGTATATACATCTGAGTCTGGGTGGTTATTAAACTTATCGGTTAAAAAAGTATCTTCACGCCCATATCCTGCCTTAGGCAGAGGCACAACCGGGGTACCCTCGACTAGCCAAAGACATTAAGCCCCAGTGTGATAGGTAGCAAGCCTATAGCCAACCGGGCATACATCTAATCCCGGCTAACGTTATCTTTATTAGAAAGTCAAAATACAAATTTTCTGTGTTTTTTTTTAAGTTGCCCGACCCGGAAATCGAACCCGGGACCTCAAGAAGTCAAGTCCGATGCAGGACCGCTAGACCACAGAGGCGATATAATCGAAATGAGGCGAGGTAAAATCTATTTTCCCGTATTGAAATTCCCGTATTGACCTGTTAATACGGGAAAATGGCAACTGTGGTGTCTCTTACCATCAGAAGAGAGGTATGATTGTTCGCTGACCGTTCATATAAAAAATATTAGCTTTGTTTGTGCGGGGAGATTTACGTATTTCTAATCATCATACAAAATATTTCATAAACAGAATCTTTATATGAAATATTTAAAAAATGGTACGTATTGCATAGAGGATACACAACCTATAACGGAGGTCATTAAATTTTTTGTATGTTCGTCTGTTCACATTTTACGTAAAAATTACTTAACAAATTTTTACCTAATTTTGTGTTGTAGTCTGGGTGTTGACACGAATATTTAGGATACCATTTTCTGCGGAATGTTTTTCATTTTCACCATCAACCACGAAGCCATTTCAACGCGTGTACAAAGTCGCGGGCGTCAACTAGTTCATGATAAGGTTATAAAATAATTTTTTTCAAGAGCGCAAAGTAGTCTAAAGGAATTTGATACACCCAGCGATCGCTATCATTTTGGGAAAATCAGCGTTTTATATGATACTCTAAGGTATGAGGGTTATTTCAGCCCTGAGGGTATAGCAATATAGAGTCAAGTTGTGAGTCAAATTTAATTCTAAATCCTAAAAACATGTGACTGCATCAGCTAGATCAATTTTATTTACCCTATTTAGGAGTTATTGGAGAATTTTTATAGACTATTAGTTGGTCCATCAAATGTTGTTCTGTAAATCCGTACAAAGCGTGATTGGTCGACTAATTGTATAGTCTTTTGTAGGTATTATCAAATACACGTTATCTAGGTTAAAATAAAATATTCAATAATTCAATAAATCTTTAAATATAAAAGTGAATCCCCATTTCGCGTGGTCATCGTATCTTACCTGAACGGATGGACCGATTTTGCTTTTTATATACAATGATGCCTTTTATATAGTTTAAATTACAACTTTGTTTTACATAAAATACAATTCTCGAGAATTATTTTTCCGATTTTTCCAACTTTTCTGAGTGCCTCACATGTGATTCATGCACGTATGGATCAAAACTCCACGTCGTAATAATAAAATAAAATAAGTAGAAAACGATGCGTTGGGTGCTACAAATTAGTGACTGAAAAGGGTAGTGCACCTACAGAAACTCGCTTAAAGGCAAAGCAAACAGACACTGATTGTTGGATTTGTAAAAAAGCATTGCATCTTTGATGCTACATTCGATGCTATTAAAGAACAAATCTAGTAAGATTTGATTTTTTTAATTAATGTGATTATTGTTTTGTTTAATTATCAAGTGCAGTAAAAGGAAATAATTAATTTTGTTTTATAATTTCTCGTAAAAATTGATATTTTTTGTCTTTTATTTTTAACGGTCATAACCTGGCAATATTTGAAAAATGTCTCCCGAACGTACATGTTTTCTATCAAAATTATCGAAACCGGTATGTGCATTCAAATAAAAAACGTCTAGCTCACACGTGTCAATTTTGGCAAGTCGTTAAGTTAACAGGGGATCGTGCATCATCAGTGATGCACTCACGTATCATATAAACCCTGAAATGCTACACATATGGTGCATGCACAGGGAACGTGCTAGGAATCTAAATTTTGAATTTAGCATCAGCGCTTGTCATTGTCAGGTTTCGTGCTGGAGGGCAGGTTGTTGATTTATTTGCATATATGATCGAGATCCCAGCCCACATAAAATAGCGATGCACAAAATATATCCTCTCTGTTATCTATAGCCAAGAGTAGTCTCTTATCATTAGGAGAACGATCTGCTTGTTAGCTGTCTTATAACAAAATTAAGGAGGTAATGTGCGAGTACTACGTGAAAATGAGTATGAGTATTCCGTATTAGCAAGTATTTTTTGCGATATGTTGTTGAGATAATTGAATGAATTTTCGCATGTACGATTATGTTTTCACTACCAAAAATCCTATTCGGACCTCAAGGGACTGTCCATTAGGCACGTGATGTTTTAGTACTTTTTAATACCCACCTTCACTAGTTCACTACCCTTTGGTTTAAGATTGCAATCCCTATTCCCCCAAAGAATGATGTAACTATTCATGTGAATAACATATTGCACAAGAATACAACAACCCGTAAGAGCCCATCATTATTACTCCTCAAAATAGTATTAGCGTAGATTTTTTTATGATATTGGAAGGCAAACAAGCAGACAGGTTTCCTGATAGTAATTAATTCACGCCATCTAGAGACACAAAAGCTGGTAATGGTGCATTGCCAACCAGAGGCCGGGATGTTAGACCTCGAGCAAAAGTAAGTTTACCGGAAACCTTACCCTCCAAACCGGAACACATGATGTTATCGCGGCAGGAATAGGTAAGGCGGTGGTACCAATCCGGGTGAGTCACTGCGAAACTCTGCCACCTAGTCAGATGTGACGGTGAGCCTATGCTCGCCTTTTACGAGCTGCCTGACAGGAAGGTAAATTGTCTATTCTGCAACGGAGCCCGGACCAACACGGGGTAAAATTTTGTTTTTCATAATAAGTACTTATTTGTATTGTAACCGTGAAGTAAAACCAGGGGTGTTATAACTTTAAGGTGTCTGTGTGTGTGTGTGTGTGATCGTGTGAGTTTTCGGTGATTGTCTGTCTGTGCATCATAACTTGTACCTTTGGACCGATTTTGATGGAATTTTTTCGTTTGAAAGCTGAGTTATCGAGATGGCTCGTCACTACATTAGATATGGGTTTGTTGGGGTTTCATATAAAAAATTTAGTTTTAAGATTATTATTTTGACATTAGTCAGCGACCAATAACGCGATTTGATAGAAAAGTATAACCAAGGCATTTAGAAAACAAAGATGTTATAGGGACGTCGCCTGGGTCTTAGACCGAATTTGTGCATTTTTTTATTTTTGTTTAAATGTCAAAGTTATATACTATATAAGGTATATATAGTTGAGGTTTTTATAAATACGCTATATATCAAAATCTGTTGTTTATATGTTTTTCATAGTAATTTTCGTTAAAAGGTCAATTGAGTTTTGCAGAAAACAATTTGTTTGGATTTCATATTTTTGTTCTCTCAATTCAAAAGGATGGGGGGAACACACATTTAAATATTTTGGTAGTATCTATCTCTTAAACGATTGACCATGAGAAAACATGATTTTAGTAACGTTAATGTCATTTTAAGATCTGTCAGTGAAAATCCCGCATATAAAAGTTTGATGTAAAAACTTTGTCTCGATTCCATGAAAGGGTGTGATACACCTCTTTACTTATTTTTAATATTCTTGTACAAGAATCTAATAGTAATTCACAGAACGTGACCTACTACAAACCGTAAGAATTAACTGTACTCCTCGCGCTGTGACGTCATTTTCATTTTTTACTCATTTACGATTTTTTTATGTTGATAAAAGATCGGTTTGATAACGGTAGCAGGAATGCTATCGCTACTCAGAGCAGCGAATGTGGGCGCCGCATGTGGTAGTTGAAGAGGGGTTGCATTGCAGTGATGTGCTGTTGATTCGTACGAAATGTACGTTTTAACTATGTATTCCTAGTTGTTCGGAAATAACAAAATAAAGTTCTATATGTGACGTATAGACAGACAAACATGGCAAAACAGGATCAAGGCAAAAAATTGGACCCTTAAACTTTAAAGTTCTGTTTTTTTGTCAAATGGTTACGAACCCCTAAAAAAAATTATGTGGGATCATTACAAAAACCGCTTACAAGGTATAGGTATGTGACATAATTTTTCTGTATGTTTAGCTATTACCTACACGTTTTGATCTTTCTTTTGAAAACGGTCATGATTCCGAGGTGATCACAAAATAATTTTATCATATTTTTGGGTTACAGTTAATTATGTATATTTGTATCGCCTCTGTGGTCGAGCGGTCCGGGTGTTGGACTTGACTGCATGAGGTCTCGGGTTCGAATCCCGGGTCGGCAAACACAAAGAAAATTGGATTTTTCCAATTTCCTAATAAAAAAAAATGTTTCTCGGGATTGGAAACATGCCCGGTCAGTGATAGGCTTGCCACCTATCACATTATTGGACTTAGTATCTTCGGCTAGTCGTGGGTGCCCTGGTTGTGCCTCTGCCTACCTGTTCGGAGATATGGGCGTGAAGATACTTACTTACTTACTTTATGCATATTTGTTTGTTTATGTAGAAGACTTCATCAACTACTAGTACTACTATTTAAATTATGCGCTTCGGCTTTACAATTTTTACATTTTTTACACTTTATAAGTACTTTTATTTTTAAATTGGCTGATCTAATTAAATTTAAGCGAAATGATAAATTCTGTAACAACAACTCTTTATAGATATCTTCAAAATACAATCGGATTTCCGAAGCTTGACGAATAAAGCCGAAGCGCATAATTTAAAAAGAACTACTATAAGATGTTGATATTTGTGAAGGATCATCACGGAAGTCGGAATTATCTAATTGCGACGTAGAACTTTTAAAATAGTCGATTTCAGCAGTTATTCTTCGCAATTTTTTTCTTATTCTAGTTTTTACTATAAATGTATTGTTTTCGCAACCATTCACTTGGTTCATTCACTGTATATTCGTTCGTACATTGATCCTAAATTCCTTTATCTGAAAAACTTGGGCAGTACCTAATAGAGGTTAATCATCTCAGTAAAACAAAATGTTGTCTATAGCTTAGCCTACATTTCGATGTCAATATTTCCATCAAAACAGGAAAATCCTATACTTTTTCAGACAATAGATGTCAAGTGCTTACCACGTGATCCATTAGCCAACCCTTTGTTTATTGAAATAAAATGATAATTCAGTACTGGTCATCATACTGAGTCTTTGTTTGACTTAATTGATTTAGGGGAATTTATGGTAACCCTTTTTTATTTTTGAAGGGGCATTCACTTATGTTATAATCAAAATCACAACCCAGTCACACCTGTGTTTTCCATTTCTGCTTGCGTCTTAAATTAAAATAAAATTATATTCGCACCCGTATCACTAAAGAGTTAGACACAACCAGGGCACCCACGACTAGTCGAAGACATTAAGTCCCAGAATGTGATAGGTGGCATATCCGATCCCGAGCAACTCAAACTCAACACAATTAGAAAATTGGAAAAACCCAATTTTCTTTTTGTCCTGTTGAATCGAACCCGAGACCGCATGCAGTCAAATCCGACCACTGAACCGCTAGACCACAGAGGCGACATTCTGTATTTTCTGATTTTTATTATTGATGTTAATATGTAATTTATATGTCATACCTACTATAAATATAAAATCAATAATAATGACAAAAATCAAAATAAAAATGAATAATGACTCGAAAAAAAATAATACTGAATAAACATCATAATTAAATTATTTTATCGCATTCAACATTAGGCTGCTAAGTATTATTACTATACAAATTGTAATACTCAATCAAAAACTGTGCTAATATATGATATAGTTTGTCATTTCAAGTTCGTATTCCAATAAACACAACTGTAACTTAATTCCAAGCATTTTGAAAGAAAAGGGTATAATTTTTTTACCTATTTTTTACCTTTATAAACGGATGATAAAACAAACAAGGAATTGATTTTACTAGTGGTCGCCAATTGGTAGAAATTCGACCATAATACATTTTAATATCTTGTGGACAAGAACGCCATCTTCATTTTTCAATGCCAACTACTTTAATTAGAAACTTTTTAGTGCGCCATCTGTGATCTTTTGTCGTTATCATCAATGTATTTGTTTGTGTGTGTGAAATGCAAGGTAGTGTGCGTAATGTTTTATTTATTGATTTAATGTACTTCATAAGCATTATTATTGAAAAATATTAGCGTTATGCACTTCTCCTATACATAAACAATAAGTGTGCCAAATTTTATGACCCTACGTCCACGCAATTTTCGTAAAAAGGGGTCCAAAAATTTGGCATCACGTATAAAATAAATAAGAGTTGCTTTTTCCCTTACAAGACACAGAATCTTTACAAATAAATAACGTTATCCACTGAAGCAAGGGCGTCGCCAAGGGGGGGCAAGAGGGGCAGCTGCCCTCCCCTAGAGATTCTAAAATAGTTGACAGATATAAAACAAACAGTCTTATGTATTTAACTTGAGTTGCTTGATCGATTATTCTTGTACTTTTACTACTACTTTACTCCTACTTAAGCGGGAAATGAAAGGCAAGTCAAAAAGTCGAGGGTATGAGGGTCCTGGCGTAACCTGTCGTTCATATTTTTCTCTATCTCTGTATTAACTTGCCCCCCTCTAGACCATGGCCTGGCGACGCCCCTGCTGACTGAAGGCTATTTAATGAAGATAATGGATGTTATAATGATGATGTTTTTGTACGTGCTTACCAAAATGATAGGTAACAGACTCGTAAGATTGAAGTTCGCAATATTATACGTTTCTATAGTGATCAACCTCCAACAGGTAGATTTTGAATAATACTTAATAATTGGTAGTTTTGTTGACTTAGACGAATAATTAAGTTGAATAAGTTTTTTTACATTTTAATAATCACTGTTTTTTTTTGGCAAGTTCGAAGTCGTTGGCAACACTAGTTTTTTTTCACTATAACCATAATTATTTGACTGTTGTTTCTAGTCGCCAGATTTTAATTAAATGTACATAGTAAATGTAATTAGTGTAAGACAATTGAATACTGACGCTACTTTATGTAATTATATTATTATGTACTTGTAAGTACAGTCGACAAGAAAGATTTTTAACTTTATGTGAAAATGTTTTTGTTTGAAGGTAATTATTATTATCTAATTTTAATACTGTAGCTTTATGCGTTCCAAATATGCCTCGCCTCTCCCTTTTTCTTCCTTATATATATCTAAAACAAGACCTTTGGAAATGGTTAATTAATAATAACAAAAATTCAGTCACAAAATTCTTTAAATATATGTCGAAACCGAAACATCCACATATATATAAAAATCAATTGCTGTTTGTTAGTCTCGCTAGAACTCGAGAACGGCTGAACCGATTTCGCTAATTTTGGTTTTGAATTATTTGTTCAAGTCCAGGGAACGTTTAAAAGATAAAAGGAAAAATTACAAACTGAACGGGTGGAACGAAATTCACCGGGACAGCTAGTGATAATATAAATTTTATAAAAAAAAATTGAAATTTTCACAAAAAGACACACATTTTGTGTCCCGTCTCTGGAAAGAATTAATTACACTAGTTTTTATTCATGACATGTTTATAGAAAAAAATGTGGGGAATCCCAAGAAAAACATTCGAATTAAGTATGAACTGAGTAGTCTTTTACACTAAAAAAATATTTACAAAATGTTTATCAATTCTAAATACCTTTGTAATTAAATATTTATAAATTAAAATTGTTTGATGTGTTTGTAATTAAGCATCAGTATCTAGATTTTGTAAACTACTAGGCATTACCTAATTTTGCGCGTCAACGTTAGTCATGGAAAGTATGGTTCTAAGACCATAGTAAAAACTGCTTTGCTTAGTAAAAACACATTTTAAAGACACTTATTCCTTCCTTATAATAGTCGTTCATATTTATACAGTATATTGGGATGTGTTCCATTTAAGAAAGGTAAAAGTGATATTATTTTTTTTTCATTTTTTCAGACTTGGGACAAATATTCACATTTTTTTCAAAAAGAAAAAAGAGCAGATTCGCTAAGATCAAATTTCAACTCATTCAAATAACGTTTTGAAACTTTCAATTCGTTAGTTAGAGCTCATAGTTAGAAATTTCTATAAACTAATACTATAAAATGAGTTTGTCATTGCAAATGAAATCCACACTAATTTCATAATGACATAGCTTTTGATTGTTTGAGATATTTTGAGTTTAGCACTTTTCAAGTGCTTGAGATAAACTCTCACAGGCTTTTAAATATAAACAAAATTCAACTTCACACAAATAGAATCGATAGGTAAAATCAACAAAAATGGAATCAAAAAAAAGCTTCAAACAGTCACAGAAAGCGAGAGCAGATAGCTGAGCTGAGTTTTGGTTTTGTTTAAAATATTGCGAAAATTAGTGACCTATATAACAAACTCTCTTGTCGACTGTACCTCCTTAAACTATGTTATAATCTGCATGTTCGTTAATAAACAAAGTAGTGTCTAGAGATAAATTAATATAAGATTCTGTGCATATTTGTGCAGTGAAATTTTAAAATGTATTGAAAGGTGTAATTATGTAAATTTTGATAAGACCACTGTAAATTGATTTTTTTAAATAAAATTGATGTTTATAAATTGTTTTTATTTAACACTAGCTGCTCCACGGTTTTCTTGTTCTTAAAATATTTAACGTGATGATCAGCTAATAACATTTTGGATGAATTTTTTCAGACCCTGCTAATAGTCTAATCAAATCTAAGAATTTGAAGTTTCTGCAATTATTGGTAATAGTCGTTGCTAAATTACCCCATGCAAATGCAATAGAATCCAGTGTTTAAAATTGATATACTTTAGCGTATTTAAAATATTAAATAGTAGCTGTCGCCTGCGGCTTCACCCACACTTTCGCAGGTACCCATTGTGCGATCGGGATTTAAAGTAGCCTATATGTCAATCCAGGTCACAATCTATCTCTGTTCAAAATTTCAGACAAATTCGTTCATCCTTTCGAGTGTAAAAGAGGTACAAGCATCCATACATACATACAAACTTACTACTACTATATACTATAATATACCATAATATTAGTAGGAAATCTTGATTCAGTTTATACTACCTCTACATCAAGACCTTCATTTTGAAGATAGCGCCATCTAAATCTGATAATTAATAGCCTAGTTATCGAGTTAAACTCACAAAAAAATAGTTATCCTCTTCCTTAATATACAATACAATAGATAACCTACTCCCTTTTATTTTTTGTCCAAATAAATACATGGTAATAAAACAACAATAAGTTCTTTGAGTTTCTTATTAACATTTATCAACATACGTAATTAATCATCAAATCCGCTTAATTGCTATTTTAATGATGTTTTTTTATAAAAAAGGAGGTTAAATTAGATTTTCCTGTAGTTAAAGGGGCTTATTTTTTGTTAATACTAGCTTATGTTTGTATACGCTTAAAATTTTGTTTCAAAAAGAAGCGAGAGTTGGGTATGTCAGAAAGATCATGAAAGTAGGATAAATGCGGTCGAAATGAGAGCACTACGGAAAATCTGTGGTGTAACGCTCGCTGACCGCATTCGTAACAGTGAGATCCGAGAAAGAGTGGGATCTAAAGAAAGTGTTGGTGTTAAAATGCGAAAGGGCATGCTCCGCTGGTTCGGGCATGTGGAAAGAATGACAGATGAAAGATTGACAAAGCAGATATACAATGCGAATGTGGATGGATGTAGGTACCCGGGGAGACCAAGGCTGACATTTCACGATCAGATCAATCGGATATTATCCGAGGGTGGTGTCAAGAGTCTCCGAAACCGGCGTGTTTGTATGAAAAGGGTAATGAATGTGAAGGAAGCAAGACAGGTTTGTCAGGATCGTGAGGTCTGGCACTCGATACTCTCTGCCTACCCCGTAAGGGACTTGGCGTGAAGATATGTATGTATTTTGTTTCAAATCTCCGTGTCGGTCCGGGGTCCTTTGCAGAATAGACCATCTGTCTTCCTGCCAGGCAGTTCGTAAAAGACGAGCATAGGCTTAACGTCACTAATACTGGTTGCTGGAACACTGACGTCCTACTAGATGGTAGAGTTTCAGCGACTCGTCCGATTTGGCCTTACCTGTTTCTGCCACCATAACGTCCAATGCTTGCCGTTGACGTGTTCCAGTTCGGAGGGTAAGGTAGCCGATTAATTTACTTTTGCTTGAGGCCTAACATCCCGGCCTCAGGTTGGCAACACACTATTATCACCTTTGGAGTCTCTAGGCGGCGTGAATTTCTTACCATCAGGAAATCCGTCTGCTTGTTTGCCTTCAATTAACACAAAAAAATTGAATTATCACTCTTAACTATTTTGATAAAACTTTTTTTTTAATGAAACAGCTTCAAATTAAAATAGACCGTGGATGAATGAAACGAATGATCATCATTCGAAAGTACATTTTCCCTGTGTTGCTCCGGATCCACTTCGTAGAATATATCATCTTCCTCTCTACTTAGCAACACTTAAGAGGCGAACATAGATTAAATTTTTATTCACTAGGAGTGTAGTATTCTATGGTCATACCAACGAGGCCATCCGCCTCTGTTGGTAGAGCATTATGCAGCGACTTGCCAGGATCCATTGGCTTACCTATTCCTACCGTTTAATGACAATGTCACGTTCTGGTCCACAGATTTAGGTAGCTGACAGACTTGCATATTTAGGGCTAACATCCCGGCAACAGAACAGCATTGCACCAATAACGTTTCTGACGGTTGTTATTTCTTACCATCAGAAGTTCCTTATCTGTTTCACTACAAAGTATAAAAACGACGTATGCAAAAATTATATATAATCTTTTAAATTACGCAACGGATTTTGATGCGGTTATTTTCAATAGATAAAGTTATTGAAGAGGAAGGTTTATATTTATATTTCATAGCCGTGCGAGGCCGGGGCGGGCCGCTAGTTATCTATACATAGTATAAAGCAAAGTCACTTTCTGCGTCTGTCTGTATGTATGTATGCTTATATCTTTAAAACTACGCAACGGATTTTGATGCGGTTTTTTTAAATAGGTAGAGTGATTCAA
>NJDD01002151.1:73155-88725 GCA_002245505.1 Calephelis nemesis
AATATTTTTAAGAACAGATATATGTTAGCCGCGAGAGCAACTGTTATCTGTTATCTGCATAATACCTGTTATTCATGTCTGTTCTGATAAATACGCCTCACTCCTAGTATCGCTACGATTCACCAATATAGGGTTTCGAGAAATATATAGTTTTGATACGCATCGATATCGGATATTACGATATTGGTCTAATATACGTTTCAATATCTATATACGATTTGTATCGCCCACTTCTACTCTCATCACAATACATATTACATGCTACATATGTTATAAATTCCCTTCATTTTAGTAGTTATCGTCACAGTTTTCACTCCGAATATAATTAAGCAAATGATTAAAGAGTCACACTCGTCTTCCAAGTAAGGCACTGCCATTTAGTCAGATTTTTAACAGACTTTTAAAAAGGAGGATATTTTCATTTTCTCAATTCGTTTTATTCTTGTTTTTTATTTTATGTATTTTCCAATTATAAAAGAGAGAGAGAGAGCGTTAATTTAAAATAACTTTTACACTTTTATAGGCTTACGACTGTTGTATTTAAATCAAAGTTGATATTAATAATTTAAAGAACATAATATATCTAGATAGCGACGTCAAACATGACGTGTCGCCATCACTGCGATCGCACGACGTTCTGGAGCGGTAACTACTTACGTTACCTACAGGCGAGCTTTTTTTTATGAGATTGAAAAGCAAACAAGCAGACGGATTTCCTGATGGTAAGAAATTCACGTCGCCTTGAGACACCAAAAGGTAATAATGGTGTGCTGCCAACCTGAGGCCGGGATGTTAGGCCTTGAGCAAAAGTTTAATGGCTACCTTACCCTCCAAACTGGAACACGTCATAATGATAATAATAATCCCTGGACAAGTCACACGAATGCCTGCCCCCGTCGGGAATCGAAACCGAGCATCGCGTTTGGCCGATGTAGTTAAGCGTGTACGTTAGCCACTCGACCAACGAGGCGCTCATGTTGTTATGGCGGCAGGAATAAGTAGGGCGGTGGTACCAATCCGAGTGAGTCGCTGTGAAGCTCTTCCATCTCGCAGATGTCACATTGTTAGTGACGGTAAGTCTATGCTCGCCTTTTACGAACTGCTTGGCAGGATACCAGATGGTCTATTCTGCAAAGGAGCCCGGACCGGCACGAAACTAAAAATTCTAAAAGCTAGAAAGTAACGGTTTTAGTGACGATTATACTTGGCGATTTTTTTGATAAATAGTTAATGATATATGTGTTAAGAAGACCTACCTTTCGAAAAAAATAAATATCAATTCAATAATGCCCAAAAAACAAATACTTGCAAAACGAATTAATTTTAAGAGGAGATTGAATTAATTGCTCTGCGAGTATTTGTTTGGCGTTTGCTAGTTAGTTTTTTACAAAAAACATGTTTTTTGGAATGGGTATTCCCAAAAGCAGACCTGAGAAACGTAATTCGATACATATTAAATATTCAAGCGCAGTAAATTCACAAAAAGCGACTCCAACTACTTCCTTGGGCACCACTGCATCGCAATTTGATAATTGTTTTTTAGAAATATAGCAAAAGGATCCGAAACGGTTCTACATACATTTTATTAACATCCTTTTTTAAGTAAGAAATTCCCGCCGCCTAGAGACACCAAAGGTGGTAATGGTGCGTTGCCAACTAGAGGCCGGGATGTTAGGCCTCGATCAAAAGTAAGTTTACCGGCTACCTTACCCTTCGAACCGGAACACGTCATGACGTTATGGCGGCAGGAATAGGTAAGGCGGTGGTACTAATCCCGGTGAGTCGCTGCGAAACTCTACCACCTAGTCAGATATCACGGTGTTAGTGACGGCAAGCCTATGCTCGCCTTTTACGAGCCCGGACCAACACGATAAAATGATATAGAAGCACAACCAGTTGGTTAATGGTTGGTTTTTGAAAAGAAAATGTACCTAAATAAAATAATACAACCACCTACCACCTACCTAAATAAAATAATACAAAAAAGGACACCTTAAATCAACAATTATTAATTAATAACTACAGTACAGAAGTACTATTCAAATTTTGCGCTTCGGCTATATTTGTCAAGCTTCGGGAATCCGAATGTATTTTAAAGATATCTTTATAATATTATGGAGTTGTTATTACATAATTAATCATTTCGCTTAAATTTAGCTTCGCTTAAAAATAATAGTAGGTACTGTATGCATAATATAATATAATAATGTGTATATTCTATGTTTACCGCGTGAACGGTAAAGAAAGGAATTTAAAATTTCGCCACAGGATTCGAATCCTCAGTAGCTCAAAATGGTTAGAACATTCGTCGGCTTGGAATGGTACAGGTTCAAATCTTGTCTAGGGCGAAACATTCCCTTTTCTTTAAAATATGTTTCTTTAATATCTTTCTTCAATATACATATTTAATCGTCACTAAATAGTATAAAAAATTCGAATTCTCTGTCCCAACGTCCCTTTGTATGCTTAAATCTTTCAAACTACTCAACGGATTTTGATGCAGTTTTTAATAGATAAAGTTTTATATGTATATTTTGTACGTAAAGATAAAGGTTTATATGTATATTTTGTACTCGTACGAAGCCGGGGCGGGCCGCTTGTACCAAATATATTTAAAACAGATTATGCATATTTGTCAATAAATTGTTCTAATATTCTTCTTGTTGCTGGTTTGTCGTCGCCGCCATGCAAATCAATCAACAAATCGTATTCCCCAGGAAACTTTTGCTGACATATTTTTATAGCCTTCGCGAGAATTATTTTTTGTGAATCCGAACATTTGTCACACTTGGTATGCATCACTTCTGAAATTTTATCTGGAAAAAGATATCAGTATTAATGTACCTATAAATAATTTTAGTGGATGATCTCTTGGCATTAGAAGTCATCTTAAAAAAAGTATCTCAACGAGCATAAGAAGGCAGAGGCACGACCAGGACACCCACGACTTTATAGTTGAATATACAGTTACTAAGTGTGATAGATGACACGCCTTTCGCCAACCGAACAAATATCCAATCCCAAATATTGTAAATATATTATATTACATACTATAAACCAAATTTAAAAATAGTAAAAAGTGTATAAAAATAACTAAGATAAAAAATTTCGTCTTCAAAACTAAAAAGTAGAAAATAGTAAATACTTCATATTGATAATATAGTAGATACCTATTATTTATATGTGGTATTTACTAAAAGGTTTAAAGTCGGTGCCAAGCCAATTTAATACTTACAAATATATAATTAGGTATCAGTTTAAGGCTTGGCACCGATTTCAAACCTGTAAATAGCACATATTTAAATAATAGGTAGTATACAATTAATATTCTTTCTTATTTTAAAATCTTTATCAATTTTTTAATTATTAATTTTGAAGTCGGTTTTTTAACGTAGCTATTTTTATTTAATACTTTTTAGTTTATTGCTTATATGATTCAATTTAATAATCTTATAAGTAAATATCTTTTTAGCACGATATAAGGCTATATATAATATAATAACTTTACTAAATATCTTTATAGCATGTTGCTAAATATAGATTTGTCCGTGATCTTGTCTAATGGATCAAATTTACTTGCAAGATTTTATTTAATTTAGTAAAAATACCTATCTGAATCCAATATAATAGGACCAATTCGAAACTATTCCGCATCAAACAAATAAAGAATTACGTAAATCGATTCAGAAACCTCGGAGAAATAGGAGTACATACTTGAAAAAATGTACCAGCCGAATTGAGAATCTCCTCCTTTTTCCTAAAGTCGGTTAAAAAGGATTAACTTACTTACTTTTAAAATACACAGCTTCATGTGGACAGGGTCCAGTGTTAACGAAGCAACGTAAATAGGTCTTCATGAGTCGTGAGTTGGAGAGGAGGGTGTCAGCGAAAACACTATCATGTCTGATGTCATAGGTATCCTTGTGTTCGGGATGAGCTGATACTATTACAATTACAGCAATGATCATAAAAAGCTTCATTATTCTGTAAAGTTAAAAGAAAATTTTAGCCAGTGTTGGTCCTGATCCTTTGGGTAGAATAGACCGTCTGCCTCTCTGCCGAGCAGTTTGTAAGAGGCGATCACTGGTCATCAGTATATAGGATAGATGATAGATGATAAAGGTCAAACAAAACCAGTGGTGGTAGAGTGCTGTGCAGCAACTTAACCAGGTAGGGATCCACCGCCATATCTATTCCTGCCGACATATTGCTGGTAGACCTGCACAATTGGCTTACATCCTGGCCACAGGACTGCCACACTACGCAGGCCTATAGGTTCCGGTTATCTTTTGCCATCAGCAGAGCTGTGTTCTTATTCGCTCACCTCTCACACAAAATGTTAAATATAATATTAACTTTGACAAAAATTCAAACTAAAAATTGTGTCAGTTTAGTACAACGCTCATCCATACACTTAAAACCTGTTTTACTCCTCCTTATCCTTTATAAGGAGGAGTAAAACAGTTTACCTTTTACTGAATAGTGGGTTTGTTACTTCCCTTTCCTATTCTAGAGCGTGTCTTACCTATCCCTGAAAAATTGTTTTCGCTGCATTATCGAAGCCTTTTGACCGGTCAAAAACCGGTTAATGTCCGGACATAGGCATAGTTTTGGCTGGGTGTGGTATCTCAAGTTCAATTCAGAATTATTTTAGTCTAGCAAAATTAGATATTTCCAATGGATTCATAACGGAATAAAAAGTCGCTTTTGACATTCTTCAAATTCCTCTCTAAATCCACAGATAAATAATTAAGCGCTGTAAAGCTGCAAAATCTGGCTCTAAACATTTAATCTGCTAATTATGTTTGGACGGAGGAGCATAAAATTTGGCACACTTATAGTTTATGCGTAGGAGAACCGTCGCCAGTTTTAAATCGAACCCGAGAACTTAATTAGTCAATGCCAACATCGGACCACTAGACCACAGTTAAGTTGAGGAGATCCGCCCATGAAGGAATATATGTATATGTAAAGGAAGCAGACAACATTTTCGAAACAAAGTAAATAAAGAAAATGGTCAAAGTACGAAAATTACCTATCACCTATTCCTGCCGCCATAACGTCATGACGTGTTCCGGTTTGGAGGGTAAGGTAGGTGAACTTACTTTTGCTCGAGGCAACATCCTCAGGTTGGCAACGCACAATTACAACTTTTTATGTCTCTAGGCGGCGTGAATTTCTTACCATCAGGAAATCCGTCTGCTTGTTTGCCTTTCAATATCAAAGAAAAAAAAATGGAACGGTATGAAAACTAAGTCAAGTTGATAAAATACTTACCTACACTCGATTGAAATACCTAATAAGGTTGTCACTTTACTTTTTTTTAATCAAGTTGCAATTGTAATCGTCTCTGTGGTCTAGCGGTCTGGCGTCGGACTTGACTTCTTGAGGTCCCAGGTTCGACCCCCGGGTTGGGCAACAAAAAGTTAGAAAATGTTTATTTTAATTTTAGATAGGATTGAGTCTATCACATTGTGGCACTTCATATCTTCAGCTAGTCGTGGGTGCCCTGCTTGTGCATCTTTCTATCTCTTCGGGGATATGAGCTATAATATCTAATTGCAATAAATACGTAGTTTACAAATAATTATAACAAGCAATATCATGGCGTCGGTTATTAAAAGCAAAAGACGAATACACTCGTGACGTTATAAAAAGATATTGCAGAATCAACAATCGCCTCTGTGGTCTAGCGGTTCAGTTGTTGGACTTGACTGCATGAGGTCCCTGGTTCGAATCTCGGGTCGGGCAACACAAAGAAAATTGGGTTTTCCCAATTTTCTAATAAAAAAAAGTTTATCGAGACTGGAAATGTGCCCGTGGGTATTTTACAGCGGACCAAGACAAACATGAGGATTGATAGACAATAAGAAAATTGGGTTTTTCCAATTTTCTAATAAAAAAATGTTGCTCGGGATTGGAAATGTGCCCGGTTGGCGATAGGCTTGCCACCTATCACATTCTGGAACTTAGTTTCTGCTAGTCGCGGGTGCCCTGTTTGTGCCTCTGCCTACCCCTTCGGGGATATGGGCGTGAAGATACTTTTTTTTATTTCAGAAACAAATAACAACATGACTACTACGAACATGACGAGTCGATTCGCATGTTTGTGTGAGTGAATTTTGAATGATTGTACTTTGGAGGTAGTTTCCCTACTGTTTCATATTTGTGCTGCGGAATGGTGTTTAACAAAGGATTTATTAATTATTTACTATACGAAAATAAAAGTTTGCACAAGGTCGAATCTGCGTTGCAATTACTATCTACGCCCTGACTAATTAAGGGTTCAAGGATCAATTAATTCGTCACACAAATGGCAATCTAAAAGCCATACCTACTTAAATTATAAAAATGTAATATACCTAACCTCTGTAGTCTAGTTATCAGGTATAGGACTTTTTGAGCTCTCGGGTTAATTTTTCGAGTTGGGCGAACAAAAACATGTCCTTTCTTTTCATCAGAAAACAACGTTGAATTTTAATAAGTGTCCTGTAGGTGCTAGGTTATCTTTCCATCACACCATGGGACTTAGTGGCGGTTAATCGCAGGCGCCCTGGTTGCACATTTGCCTACACCTTCGAGTGCTAATGTACGAGCGTGAAGATAATTTTCAAAGTTACAATTTTACGAACTATGTTTATTTGCCCTTTTTAATTGACTTCAAAAAAGGAGGAGATCATACGTTTCTATTCTACTTTATGTACATTTCTGAATCGACTTCAAATTTTTTGAAAGAGCGTACTGTCGAGGTTCTTTTACTACCTAGTCTAGATCTGACGATGGAATGCCAGGTAATAGAGGAAAATATTTAATTTTTGTGTACGTAGATGATATATTGAAATCTAAGTGGTTTTTTTTGCAGTTTTATTACGCTTTAACTATTTCATGTCGCGACGGAGCGACGTTATGGTATATTTTTTGTGTGAAATAGGAGATTGGAGCGTAATGTAGGATTTTTGTATCACATTATCTAAATGGATTTCTGCGAGAGAGATAAACACTCGTAACAATAGACTTCAATTCTAACAAACTGTTCTTATTCGGATTAAAATACCATTTAAGTAGATTCCTACATCATTTTGGTAACCAAATCCTTAACTTTAAAGGGCTTAAGCAAATTAGAATTCAAGCCATTTTACATTCTAAATAACAAGGCTTCATCGCTTTCATTTGGAACGTAATAAGATACATATTAAAATTATTAAAGATAGTTAATAACGATAACTACATATCATTAAAGATAATTAAAAACGATAACTACATATCACTAAGACATATTGTTAAAGCTGTATTTTTTGTGTGATAAGAAAGCAAACAAATAGAGATATATTCGATTGTGAAAGGTAAACTTGGCCTATAGACATCATAGGATGTTATAGTTGCATCGGTGTCTTATGGCCGGGATGCTAGGCTTGTTGTGCGAGTCTACTAGCCTACTCTTCCGACCAGTACATAACACTGTTATTATGACCTCAAGACTTAACTTATCTATGTAAGGCGGTAGATCACTATCTGGGCAAACTGTTAAATAGCACTCTGTTACAGTAACTCTATTAGATATATAACAATACAACATATGCTTGCCTTTCCGAGCTGCCAGACAGGAATACAGATGGTCTATGATTCTACAGTGGACCCAGACAAACATAAGGATTTATATTTGATAAATGGAGGTTGTGCATAAATATATGATCATAAATAGCACACATCATAATAGCATATGTTTCGACCTGATATACAGTACATATAGCATGAAGATCCAAGCTGAAAGTTCTAAATAACGTCCATTAGCAGAAAACAGCCGCTCCCGCTTTTCCATATTTTCTTGACCCGTTAGTTAACCACGTGACGTCCATTGATGCGATTGATTTTGGTACTCCGTTAAGATTTTTTTCTCAGCTGGTTGAAGTAATACTGTACGGACTTTTAAAACTGTATTTTATCTCATAAATGCAAAAGATTCTTTTTATAGCAAATTCTTTTTATAACTAGAACGCGGAAAAATTACCCTATTTCCTCTATTGATGTCAAAGTATGACGTTAAATCATTTGACATAAACATAGCTACACTCCTAACCCTCACACACACTATTTTATGTACTTGGATAATATTTACAGTATACACTAATATACACAATATATTGCCGGGTGAAATTTATATTACAGGTTAAATTATTTAATAAATCACACTATACTATAGATATTAACTATTACAGATACACTCCTTGCCCTCCCAGACACCAGCGTGTATACACAGATAATAATTAGAGTATGCACTGAGTTTGGGTGGGCCACCAATCCTGAGTTAAATATAAAGTTAGATTAACTAAGTTTGAAGGGTTAAACCATTCTATAATAGTAGCTAACTCAGAGTTAAATAGTTTATCCTATTATTAAATTTATTCCTAAATCGTGCAAACAACTTTTCATGCATGAATCCTAATATATATGAACGTAAATAGTTAAATAAAAGTAGTAAAAAATGAAAACTTACCTGTTTTTTTAATTTAACAAAATATATTACTCGATAACAATACAAATGTTATGACGTTATTAAATTCTTTAAAAGATACACTCGTCTTTGCAACAAATCATTACATATACGAAATGTAAAAAACTCCTCAAATTCGAATAAAAATTAAAAATATAGTCCAAGACGCAGGAGCGAATTTCAGCAGTCATCTCGTGCATTCTTCTAGGTCATTTAAGAATGTACGTTCGCTACATCTGGCTTGTGTATTTTAAGCTATATTACGTAATTGATAATAATCTTTTAAACCTGGAATATATTAGCTAGACAACATTTTATTTAATAAACTTACATATTTTTAATTTTAAAGAAATCACCGAATGTATATACTTTTTGTAATGTGTAACAAGATAAGCTGATAATCCTCCATTATAAAATTGGCTATTGTTTTCCTTTCCTTGACATGAAATAAAAGAAGCTATGTCTTGATCGATTTTCAATAGGAAGCTAGTGACTAAAACTATTATTGCGTAGGTGCTGACGTTCCGAAAGTTTTACGACAACTCCCTAACTTATCATGTGGGCGGCGGTGATTCCGCACTATCCGGTTAACTATTTGCTGTTTGCTTTCTTTTTTTTTAAAACATATACAATGTTTATTAAAACAGCTTCATTATAAAAATTTATTGTTGGCTCACGGACTATTATTTCAGTGTTCGAAGCCAAAACCTCGTTTTTAATTATTTCCTTGTTGAAACTAATTGAAGGAGATATTACCAAATTGAATTTTTATTGTGAAGATCTCATTCATGCATAATGTGGTACAAAGGTTGAATATTGAACTAATCTACGTAGAACGGGTTTTTTGGTACTAAAAAAACAAAACAAAAATTTGCGATTTTTTTCTATATTGTAAAAAATCACAATTGTATTGTTGTATATTATAGCAGATTAGGTAACATATTTTTCGTACAATGTACAACCCGCGCACTTAAAGAATGGGACTGAAGATGGCGGCGACTGTAGTCGCCTCTCGCTTACACACTATTGCCGTCTGTACTCACACTCGCATGTAATGAACACAAAAAAAGTAACCGTTATTATCCACGAGAACTGTCGAAAGATCCTCGGATATTAGTGTTCTATGCTCAGTCCGGTTTCGCTATTCTGTGAGCTAAGACGTAACTACATTGTTTGAGTTTGTTATAGATTTTTGTTTCATTGTTATAGTATATTGTTTTTGTTAAATTGTTATTAGTTTCTTGTTATTGTTTTTGTTAAAGTTTCTTGTTATAACTATTACGTTTTTGTTGCTATTGAACGTTTGTGTTTGTAATGGAGCATAAACGGGGCAAGATTCTGCATAGCGATGCACGAAAAATCGTTTACAACGTCATAAAATATTTTGAGGAGTAGAAAAATACCGGCCGTTACCACCCTCTGGAATATAGTAACGCAAGAGCATGTATGGCAACAGGGTTGTCTAAGAATACTATTTCCCGAATTAAAAAAGAAGGTAAGCATCATATATTTCTATATGTAAACAGTGTTGTATAGCATTATTGATTAAATTATATGCTTTTTCATATTTTTCAATAAAATCTATGTCCTACACTATAAATAAACAATGTCCTCCCAAAGTAAACGTAAACGTACACATATTTTATCAACAATATTGTAAGCGATAAAAAGCAGATAGTTAACAAAATATGTGTTTGTATATGGTAGATATTTATTTTTATTGGACTATGATTACATTAATATATTACAAAAATAAAGATATTTAAAATATTTTTTGTAGGTGATCAAGCGGTGCAACAAGGAAAGCAGTTAAGTACGCCAACCAAGGGGCAAAGAGGAAAAAAGAACACTAGAGTTCCAGTGGACAATTTTATGTTGACGGGGATTAGAGGGATAGTCTCCTCTATCTATGATGTCCGAAAAGAAGTCCCTACATTAAACAAAATATTAGCCTCAGCTAAAAAAGATTTGGATTTCGTAGGATCAAACACAACACTACGAAAAATTTTAATAAACAAACTCGGGTTTAGATTTAAAAAATGTAACAAGAATAGATCCTTACTCTTGGAAAGGAATAATATTAAAGCATGGAGGGCTAAGTATTTTCGTCGTATCCGTCGCAATGACGCATTAGGTTCTGATAAAAAACCAGTCATTTATTTGGACGAGACGTGGATACACGCGCACTACACTGTTTCAAAGTGTTGGCAATCTACCACCGATAAAGATGTCCGAAAAAATGACAGTCCAGGTCAGAGGTGGATCATTGTTCATGCCGGATCAGAAAATGGATTTGTAAAGGGCGCAGATTTAATATTTAAGGCGAAATCCAATAAAGGTGATTACCATGATGAGATGAATGGGGAGAATTTTACTAAATATATTAAAGAAAAGTTAATACCAAATATCCCTTCAAATAGCATTGTCGTCATGGATAACGCAAGGTGCCACACATGCAACAAAATAAACCTCCCACAATAGCAAACCGTAAAGCTGATATACAAAAATGGTTGACTGAAAAAGACATATCATTTGACCAGTCCTACACTAAAGCTGAACTGCTCGAAATAGTAAAAAGGTAGAAACCAGATAAAGACTATGCTATTGACAAAATTCTAGCTGATCACGGTCACGAAACGCTAAGATTACCACCATATAATTGCGATTTAAATCCGATAGAGTATGTGTGGAATCTAATAAAACAACGAGTGGCTGAAAAAAATGTTGATCAGCTAGAAAAAAAATAGAGGGCTTAACACGCGAAGCAATTGCTTCTATAACAGCAGAGGACTGGCAAAAAGAAGTCAACCATGTGAAGCGATTAGAAAAAGACTATTGGACAAGGGAGGTTTCGAACGAAGACGAAATTGAAGATTTTATCATCAGTGTTGGGCTAAACAGCGATAGCGAAAGTGACGATGGATGGTTGGAATCCATGGATGAAGATGAAGAAGCTATGTCAGGTGTCAAATTTCTGGAAGATCCTGGTGAAGGTACTAGTAACAGAACTTAGGCTTAAGTTCTAGTTTTATTATATTTGTCAACTTTTTTTATTTGAAATAAACATCTTGATGTACCTAATACCTAATAAACATTTCATTTTGTGTATTGAATGTTATTAATAATTATAATAAACCCAGCTCCCCATAAATTAATATTCAAAAACAATATAATATTAGCAATAACGATCGTTATTTTTATGCTAATATTTGTTATTTCGTTAGCAAACATGCTATCGGTACAGCGTCGACGAGCGGCCATTTTCAATCCCATTCTTTAAGTGCGCGGCTTGTACTAGTAAGATTATTACTTGATTATTATTACTATTTTTTTAAAAATAAAGTGATTTTGCAAAGAAGAAAAACCATCTGGGTTATTTGATGTTCATAAAAAGTAACTTATAAAATTGCTATTTACTTTATTTCTGGAGATAGGGCTAATAAATATTTCTAAATAGCAACAAAGTATATTTTCTCACATATAGTGTATGTAACAAAGCATTAGTTGTCTGAACAGCTACCTATCGTCTGAACGATATCCTGCCCTTGGGGGACAGCTGCATTCTGCAGCAGGACTGTCCCTGAGCTGTAGCGAGGCTGCCCGAGTTACCCTCTGAACTTACATCAAGATAGAAGCCCTAGAGGTATCTGATGTTTGCATTTCGTGCCTGAGGTGTGGCACCGTCGCTGGCACATCGGAGCGGCGTGAATGTGTATCGTAGGTATATCGTAAATATAGCATACATACTTATGTAGTTGCTGCTAATTCCTTCTAAATGGGCTTGAGTAAGGCCAAAAACCAAAAATATTGACATGACTTCTATGAACATCTATGGCTGGTCGCCGCCTCGTTGGTCGAGTGGCTAGCGCACACGCCTTAACTATACAGACCAACCCCGAGGCTCGGGTTTGATTCCCAACGGGGGTAGGCATTTGTGTGATGAACATTTAAATATCTGCATTTCCGGGTCTGGTTGTTTATTAAATTTATTCTGGTATCTATTCAAGTATTTCTATGTATTAGTATCGTTGACTTACACCCATAACACAAGTATATCATTTGCTTACTTTGGAGTTAGATTTAAATTGTGTCACTTGTCCAGGGATATTTGGTTTTCAAACCGTATTTTACAAAATTCTTAATGAGAACTTAAACTTCAACTTAATGCGACTTAAACTTGACTTATGGCAGAAGCTAACGTACGTACCAAAATATAAAATAAGTAAAATTTTTTTGCAAATAATTTCGAATCCAATAAAATCAAAAAAGTGATAGATTTAAGCATTTTTTTTGGATGACTCATGTGTTGCTAGTTAGTCGCGGGGTTTTTACTTTAACGGGCTGTAGATACACTTTAACTTTGAATGGACCTGTTAAATTTTAAATTAAGAGATTAGCTTAAATGACAATGCATAATAAATATTATTGTCAAATTGTAATGTTCACTTTTATAAAAAATAATTTAAAAAGGTCTGCAAAAATGCTTTACTTGTTGTCACGCTATGTCGTACCTACTAAGAGTCTTGACGTCACCAGCCTGCGACTGCGGCTGCGGTCGTTGGAACTAGTTTTATGTTTTGCTTACGTTGGAAACATGCATCTTGTCAATTGCATTGGGTAATAATTATATATTTTATTAAAATTTGGCTAGGTACTTTAAATGTTACCCTGTATAGATGCACCACAAGTATCTTTTTTATATTCTATGCAGAATAAACGGTATTTTGATACTAAAGTTTTCCTTAAAGTTGAGTAAAGTTTTAATATGAATACGCTTTTCAGTTTTATTTTAGTTCATAACCACTTGTAACCTAAACACCATTTCAAATCTAGTATTTACAATGAAATTATGCTAAGATCTTAGTTATAACAATTTCGGCGGTAGGTTCACGCAAGAAGATACATTTGTCTTTATAATTTAATTAAGAGTATTCCTTACTTGTTTTATTCATAGGCGTATATAAAAACAAGTAATTGACTTGTGGTTTTTGAGTTTTTGAGTTTCCTGCCTATATCTAAAAATCGATAGTCGCTTTTTGTAACAGAAAATAGAACGATCTGATTGCAATAGTACAACTCACATAAACTGCCGATTATTTTAAATTGCCTCTCTGATCGGCAGCTACAATGCAAACATGGGCTAAATGGGTCATCACCTAAAAGGTAATTGGTGGTAGGCTTATCTATTCCTGCCGCCATAATGGCAGTGTCATGATCCGGTAAGAATCGGATGGTAGGGTTACTGGTAGATAATAAACCCAACCTCAGCCATAGGACAAAGATGCACCTACAACAACTATGGTTTTGTATGCCATGGTTGTTTTTTACCAATCAGTGAGCTACCTTGTAACATAAATTATAATATAGAGATTATTTATAATTGATAATTTTGTAGATTTAAAAACATTAAGATTTTGTCGCCTCGGCGGTCTAGCGGTCCAAATGTAGCACTTGACTTCATGAGGCCCCGGGTTCGAATCCCGGGTCGGGCAACAAAAAAGAAAATGTGATATTTCCTTGAGCTTCGTCAATGATCAGATCCGCCAATCTCGTATTATTTGGGATGATAATCGGATGTTTCATATCGAAATCTATGTTCGCATGTTTTAATCTGCCGCCAACATGTAAAATACCGTTTCCATCCAATATCGGATTTAAATTAATAATTTTACTTGAAGTACTAATACTTTTGTTTTCTTTTAGACGCTTAATTTCTTCGTGGAATATTTCTTCCTGATAATACTTAACTATCAGATTTTTAGCTTGCTTCAACTCTTCTATTTTTAAATAACTACACGTTTCGCTTTTACTAATAAATCTTAATATCCATGCCAATATCCTTACGGCTTTCATTATACAATTCTGTTTCTCAACCAATCGCTTAATAATATCACCATCACTCGACAGCACAGCGTTCACCTGCTTAACCTTTGTTTGTATTTCGTTAGTGAAATACGTTTTTTGATTTTCCTTTTCTGGTACATAAGTAGCTAACCAACAGGGTGCATCCCACCACAACTTATGTTCCTTAAGTTGAGAAGCGGTGAGACCTCTACTTGCGCAGTCAGCAGGATTTTCCTTGGAAGTTACATATCTCCAACAGTCGGCGGGCAGTAATTCTACAATTTGTCTTACTCCATTGGCCACAAAAGGCTTCCAGCGGCTTATATTGCCGTTAAGCCAACCGAGCACCACCATAGAGTCCGTCCAACCATAAATCTTAATATTATAGTTGTCAAGGCATTTCTTAATTTTAGTCATTAATTTTACTAATAAAACTGCTCCACACAGCTCCAGGCGCGGAAGGGAGATGGTTTTGCTTGAAGGTACCAGTCGTGTCTTTCCCGCAACCAGCACTACTGAAGTTGATGTACTCTTATCACCAACTTTAAGGTACACAACGGCCGCGTAAGCCTTAATAGAAGCGTCGCAAAAGCCGTGTAGTTCGATATCATCTGCACGACCCGTTCGATACCATCTCGGAATTGAGCACTTATTAATTTCGTTCAGATCAACCTTAAACTGCTCCCTTTTGTTTAATATGTTTGAAGGTAACTGATCATCCCATCCTAACTTAGTCTTCCATACATCTTGAAATATAATTTTCATACTTGTAGTTACAGGTGACAGCCAACCTAACGGATCGAACAGTTTCGAGATGTCCGATAGAAGCGATCTCTTAGTAGACCTTGCCGTTGAGACTGGTAGTTGTAATTTAAAATGGAAGTTATCTTCTTCCGGATTCCATCGGAGACCTAACGTTTTTAAACCCTCTTCATGCTTGAAGTCATATTCCTGTTCTGAGTTGTCACTACTAACTCCTTCTAATAATGATCGTAAATTAGATCTCCATTTTCTTATATTAAAGCCTCCAGATTTTAATAAACCTATTAGGTCTAACTGCAGGTTTCTGGCTTCCTGAGGTGTGTGAGAACCGTGTAGTAAGTCGTCCATATAAAATGAACTTTCTAACACTTCTGGAGCTTGACTTTCTGAAAAATTGTAACGTTCATCCTTTGCCAAATGCCTTAACGTCATAATAGCTAAAAACGGTGCCGCCTTCGTACCATACGTCACTG